>VWPU01004439.1:0-87907 GCA_013398955.1 Callaeas wilsoni
AAAAAAAAACCAACAACCCTTCATTTTTCTCTTTCCAGGAGGTCTGTGAAAAACTGACTCACAATTCATCTTTGGCAATTTTAATGGCTTACTCTTGCAAATTTTCTTTGATTTGCCTTTGGTGAAATTTTACAGCTTTTAAGTTTCTATCTGCTGAGAAAATTCACATACAATTTCTTCCTGTTAGTTTCAAAAATCTCATTGTCCCATAACACTTTGATAGCAGACAGTAAGGCTGTTGGCTTTCTGGTGTCAGTCCTTATCACCAGCTCTTGACATTTTAAGTAAATGTGGAGGCAAAAGCACTACAGAGAAAACTCCCTATATTCAAAATGAGCTGACCACGAAGAGAAAAGTCCCAGTATCAAATTAACCATACATAGACAATCATACCAAGAATATCTTGATTCCTTTTTCTTACTTCCTCTCTCCAGCTTTGACTTCCCTTCTGAATCGCTTTCTCAAAATAAAGAAAACTAAAGATTCTTGTGTCCAGCACAGATAGTCAGACTGGTGGCAATTCCAAAGTCTTCAATTACATTAGAAACATGCACCTGGAAAAAAGTGTTTACACAGGCACCAGACACAAGCAATAAATCTCAAGGCATTTCATATCAAACAAACATCAATAGCCATTTTAAAAAGAACTTGCAGACAACGTGTTCTTTACAGCATTAGTCTATCAGCACAAAAAACAGAAACCAAGGAAGAGGATGACAGTCATCATAAGAGATCCTTTCCTTTGTGAGGGACAAGATCAGGTTCTGAAGAGTTTGGTTAAATGTTGAGCTACCCGAATACCATTAAGTGTCAATTATCTAATTACTTTGGAAACAGGTGTAAGAATTTAGTTAGGAACTATTGCTCATGCAGTGTACTTGAAGTTGTTTGATCCATTACACTTGCCGGGGGGGCAGGAGGGAAACATGAGAGATTAATCTGGACCTCAGCATTATACTTTCTGGAACTACTTCTGCTAGACATGCAGTGACACCTCAGAGATTACCAGCTGCTGAGGGCAATTAAGAAGCTGTGTCTCACAAAGCAAATACTGCTTTCCATGTAGGACTGAAACATGAAAAGGAGACTTTTTACTGCGGGGTCAAGGGGAAAAGAAAACTAAGAAAACAGCTGTGAGAAAGTAGAGCTGAAACGTAAATTTTCCTACTTGGGGAATTAACCCTAGAGATCGCTATGTTGTGCAACAGATCACTTTGTAATGTCAGAACTGAAAGCAAGACAACTGAGGCAGTGAAATGCTGAGAGGTGCAGGCCTCTGGACTTCAGGCTAATTATGCTGATGTGGCTGTGCTACTGCTCAAATGTGAAAATCGAGCTCTACACAACATGCTGCTTGCTCCCTTAGAAGTCCCTGCAAACAGCTATTTTGCACAGAGTAAACATACTCTGTATGTAGGAAGTAAGCAAATCTAGCTCATGATGGCTTCCGTGACAACCAGCCCAGGGCAGTGCAGATGTTACAGTACGAAGAAAGAAGCGAAAACGTAATCGGTTATAGAAATTCGGAAGAATTTAAGAGCCACAGCAGTTGTGTTAGCATAGTAAGGTTCTTGTCCTTTCTGTCTTCTAATGCAAAGGATTTTTTCATAGAAGCACTAGGCAATGTTGCACCAGGAGACAAATTACTGATAATTAGAAAACAGAGAGGTCATTGCTCTTTGTAAATTGGATCCTGGTGCATAGACCCATTTGATGATTAAAACTCTAAAATTGCAACTAAAAATCTTTGAGGAGTGGAAATCATAAAAGTGAAATCCAACAAACTGATGTGCAGGGATGAAATATGTGAATTAAATGTATGGAGAAATAAATTGAGGGAAAAAAGTGTACTCCTTCCTGAAAGCAGGGTCTGTAAAAATATGTAATACCCTTGATCTCCAGTCTCAGGGCAATGAACTCAATGGAAAGGGAAATGGAACAAAACAACTGAGCAAAAACTTGAGCATATGTCCTTGAGCAAAACACTTCATGGAATTCAGATTATATCTGAGAGTTGTCCTCTCGATAGGACATACTTTGGAGTTAAATGAACATACTTCTTAGCAAGGCACACTTCATACTTCACAAGAAGCAGCTTCTTCCCTTTTGGAAAGTTGCAGTTGAAGATTTATTCACACTGGTTGAAAAAATGATGTGGGGTTTTTTTTGAAAGTATTATTTTCACTCCTCTGAAATAGCCTTAGGGTGAAATATTGCAGCTACACCTGTGGTTGTGCTACTGGTCCATTACACCAACTGTATCAGGAGTTATGCTGTTTCCAGCTATGCTGTTGCAACTATTTGCCATTGTAGTCAGAAGACTGAACTTCATTACATCAGCTCTGACAGACTGAAAAGTTTAATTCTCATCTGGACTTTGCACTGCTTAGCAATCAGCAAGCAAAGGAGCAAAATGGGATTTGTCAGATGCAGATATTTAATTTAGCAGAAAACAAACAATCTGAATGCCTTTAATGTCTTTAAGCTATAGCAAAGTAAACATTGGTCCTGCACATCTCTAAAGAAATTAAATTGTTTATTTGGGATGTTGAGTGCATCCCTCACTTCATGATCATGATGAAAATCACTCTTAGAAATTTATGGTCATAATGAGCACATGTTCAGTGGTATATGGAGATCATCATTCGAGGACAGACATATACTGGGTTTTAAAAAACATCTCCAAATTCTGAAAAAAAAAGGGATAGGATTTTCTGCTCTGCCTAAAAAGGTTTCTGTTAGGCAATTTTAACAACAGCAAAGAAAATGAGCTCTAGGACAATAAACAATGGGAATAAATAGTAATGATATTGGAAGAGAGAGTTATGTGTCCAGAAGACAAAGGACCTCAGAGGTGCACTGCACTTGGTTAGTCAGGTAACTAGTAAACTCTTTCTGGCTGACTGGATCTGTTTGCAGCATGGCTAATATGTCTGAGGGGGGAAGAACAGGTCTACTGATGGAAATTGTACTTATAATAGTTTAACTTGGTGGACACAGAAAATATGGGGTGTAACACCAAACAAGTAATGTGAGTTATAACTGTGGTACTAAATGAAAAGGGAATTGCATTCATCATAATTGCCATGTAACACACACTAGATTATGTATGTCCCAAATAATTCAGCTCAATTATTTCACAAATGCTTTTTTTTTTTTCCACAGTAATCTATGAAAATCTTCAGAAGCTAAATATGCCTTTAAACCTGCTTGGAAGCAGAGAGATTATAACTGCATTGACACTGGGCATGGGAAAGCTGGCTGACTTCGGGTTCTTGCTAGACGTGACCACCAGGACAGCATAGCTGCTGTGCTTCCCACTGCACTGCTGGGAGGAGGATTCATACTTACTCTGGACATATCCATTGCTCCACAAACAGTATTTCAGATCTTGTATGCATAGGCACCCCCTTGTCTTGCTGGGCATCTTCGTCTGTCACCTCCTCTATGTGTCAAGTGTGTTCCTGAGCACAGGAGAATATGTGGGAATACCACAAGAGTGAATTGGCTAGGAAAAATCCTGAAGTATCAGAAGGGGAGAGACATACCTTCTAGAGAAGGAAAACAATAAGAAAATCTAGTAAATTTTTTTTCCTCAGGCCATAATTAGACCGAAACCTCCCAGAGACACGTGTCCCTTCTTCCCCTTTAATCAATGTATAAGCCAGTCATTGAAGAACGTATATATCATAGATCTATATATCTATGTATTTTAAAAGTTGCTTAATAATGGGTTGTGGCCCACTGAAAGGAAAGGAAAGGAAAAATGCAACAGTTGCTCAAGAGCTGTTAAGTGAGGAGACACTTCAACAGCTACTAAAGCAGGAGGAGTTTTGGCAATGTCAGAACAGAAAAAGAAATAAAGAAAATTGCATTTTGGACTCATCTGGTGGTCTCTGCTGCTTCCTGGAGAGGTTCTTATCCAAGCAACATAAAGACAATAAATGCCCTCCCTCGTCCCTGATTTCAGCAGGGTCTGGGCTGGGTTCCTGCTGCAGCTCCTTCTGCGCTCCCCCTGGCTGCCCAGCTGTCTGCAGGGCAGACTGCAGGATCACAAACGGTTTGTGGCATGGCAAAATGATGTTGAGATTTTACAATCTGCCTCAGCCATTCACAGCCTGAAAGCCTGCAAGTCTGCATCAGCCTGTTTTTGCTGCTGAAAGACAAAATCAAACCCAAATTGAAATCAGCAGTGAAAACACCAAATGTTACAGCTTTTTGAGGCTTTTCAAGGGAATCAAGTTGAAATCTCTGGGAGTTTCCATCATGTAACACAAGCTTTATTTACGGTTTTGCCCATTGCAATCACTTCCTGAGCCTATGGAAATTAGAACAGATTACTGCAAGATAAGCAAGGCAGGAAGTTTGTAGGCACCAGATACTCTCTGCTAAGCTCCTGTATATATGCTCAAGTCCTGTGGTAAAAACGCACTAATCTCCTTTTCTTTCATTTTGGTGCAGGTTACCTTTCATTTATTGCAGGGTAACAATATATATTGCATGATCGCTCATGCCAATATAAATACGACAGAGCCCAATGAAGCAGCTCTCATACTCCAGCGGAAACACTGCAACACAGAAAAAAAGCAGACAGCAGCTCCTGTTTTTGTGGTGAGATCAGTTCCAAGATTACCGGACTAGTTTTCACAGGCTCCTTGAGAAAATGGATTGTATATTACATATAAAAATGTATGGCAGTGCTATTCTTCACATCACGTCATGGTTAATATTTATTTCTAAATAACTCCAAATAATAAAAGACACATTTTGTTCTTGTCCTCTGCCAGTTTTAATCCAGTGGGTCTGGAAGCTTAAATGGATTCCCTTTCATACTTCCTCTAAAAATACCCTTCCAATTTTTGCGCTTTTCTAAAAGAAAACCTGGGCTTGCCAAAGTACACATTCTCCAGATAGAGCAACCATTGTCAGCAGTCTCTGCAGTTTGGCTCAACATGATAAATGTTGATGGGAAGGCGTCATGCAAAAATGTAATAACGTTTTCAGAGCCTATGTCCCATTTTCAAACGTGAATGAAGTTTTAAATTCCAGATTTTCAAATGTATTTAGTATACAAAGAAATTCAGCATATATGCAGGCTTGTAACCAATTTGAGCCTATTAGAAGCAAAGGGCAGTTATTTTTATATGCATAAACATTTTCAAAACCCCATTCCCTGAAAACTGCAGTTCCAATGCTTAAAAAAAATGGATTCACAAATATGAAAATATTTTGAGATTTTTCTTTTGATTTTTCAGAAGTAAAGGGGAAAAAAATAAAAGAGAAAGGAAATCTGAAATTACAAATACAGTTTTGTAATTAGATATGCACTGATCAGAGGATTTAATAATTAAGCCATAGTTACAGATATTTCAGCACTAACAGCTATAGATATGGATTTGATTTGATTTCTTTTATTATATTATATATTTTCTGCTGTCCTCTTTGACAAACCAAACAATATTGGGCAAGTGTTATAAATATATGTAAAGGGGAAACAAAGTGAAACCATTGAAAAGATGAGTGGCAACAAGTTAGAGCAAATAACAGAAAAATAAGGTAAAAGAAGGAAGGGAGAAACAGAGAAAACAAGAGTCTTTTGAAAATTAGATTAACTATGTTAGCCACTTCTTATAGCCAGTTTTATATCTATACAAAATAACTTAAAACTCTTCATAGTAATTTTCTTTCTTAAAATCTAATGCATAACTTTGTAGCAGGAGATAAAAAGATCAGCCTCTGTTTTAGATGCAGAAGTTTCTCCAAATCTCTCATTAATTCATGAAGTATAATATTAAATACATTCCTTGTCTTCTTGGAGTAACTGAATAACTCAATGTCTCTAATCCATATAGAGAAATATTTCAGTAAAAAGTCAATATAAAATACTAATCTCTTCCTAAAATTCTCCTTGGGGACATTTCATCCCACGAAGGAGTTTCACAATGAAGAATGTGCTACACTACACGCAAATGCAAATACGCTTTGCCTCTTACTAAGACGATACTGAGTGCTGGGTTGCAGGTAACATCCCTCTAAGCTCCCTTTCTCTTTGTGTGCAACCTTTTGCTATGGCAAGTGCATACCACACAAACAAGTTGCTAAGAGATAACCCAGATTGTGAAATTACAGCACACGGCAGCAACTTCTCTTGGATGCCCATGTAATCCCAGCCCTACTGAGGATAATGCAGTTTGCACCTCAGTGGATGGGTGGCGAAGACCTTACATATACCATAAAGAGAAGCCATTGGGTGGAGCAGGTAACATGCTGTAAATCCACACCCTCACTTGCTTCATGGTAATTTGTCCATGAAGGTATCCTTTGGGTTGCCTGGAGATGGATGTTCTTTCCCTCTTCAAAGAAAACAAGGAAACTGTACCTGATGAATGACAAAATGAAATGTTTATAGAAAGTGCAAGACACTTCACTTGCTAATAAGTGAAAAGTTAGAAGCCGTAAGTGAAAATTTAGCTCTAGGCAGACAGCTACTTATAACTAACCTCTAACATTATATTCTCTTCCATTCTTGTAAAACTGAAAACAAATTTTACTATCTTCTAATAGAAATCCACATTCTGATTTTTCAAAAGTAAATGGTAGATTCTGAAACAGTTGTGGACTCAGAAATCCCTAGCATGAGGGAGAACTGACATGTATGAGGCCCATGATGCTTCCTCCCCTGCAAAATGAAACAAAGTTATACCCTGAATTACCAAGCACTACCCTCTGTAGTAAACCAAGTTTATGACACTGGAACTCTGTTAACTAGGCAAACTATATTTTATTTTTCTTATTATTTATACATATATTTATCATATAAATGAGTCAGTACATATAAATGAGAGAGCACTTTTTATTTGCTTGAGATTTGAGGGGTTATGTTTTATACGAAATCTCATGGCTCCAAAAAAGTCTCTGTTTTCCAAACATGGTTGTATTTTAAAATGAAAGATTACCAAATTAATATTGTTATGCACAAAGTTAGTGTGTTTATCAGCATATCCATGCATCCATGGACTAAATTCACTTTGCAGTTGCACTTACCTGCAGCCATGGTTATTTTTGATACACACAGCTCAGGTTCTATTTAGTTGATGTTTAGTTGTAAAAACAGATCAGATTTAAAGATCAAAAGCCCGTGGCCAGCCTTTTGGCAGTATGATTGTTTAGACAGCTTTTAACTTTGGAACAGCAATTGCCTCATCTCAGTAAGTGTTGCAGGAATCATCTTAAATTTTAAAGGATATTTTTAGGTAGAAAATAGAGTAGAATCACAGAAAGACACCACTCCAAATGGTTTTGGAGTGATGTGTTACTATGTTTTAGCTACTCTTCCTTACTTCAGACATATATCTCAGGTCAAAGACATACCCTGTAGAGTATTACACCAATTAGTAGCTCACAGCAGGAGGAAGTCAGGGGAAAAAAAAAGTAAGAGGGAGCAGAGAGGGATTAGCAGAAAAGTAAAAGAGTATTTATTTGAATGCCTGAATCTTCCAGCCCACACAGTCTTAAACTGGCTGACTAACTACATCACTACCTTCACTTGCTAACTTGAATTTTTTTTCCATGCAGATTAGTTTGTTATGCTCCAAGAATGCTCTCATTTGGTGTTGGACTTCTGTGGCTTGAAAAGCAAAGAAATGTCTGGTCATTCAGGAAACATCATGATGCAACAATGCAGCGCAAAATAACCACTTTGAACTACACAGAGATCTGTAGAATGGAAGGCCAAAGAGAACAACACCTTCCATGACCTCAACAAAGCTACAATCATCTGCTCTGTGTCAATACAAGGGCATAAAGCAACAAGCACAGAGCCAGTTCAAGGTCTACAGTTAGACAGGCAGTCCCTACATATAAGGCTTGGCTCTAACTCCCTCCCAATGCCAGAGTGACAGACACACCCACATCAATGACTGGAGAGAGAGTTACTTAAGTGAGGCATGCAGGGCCAGTACGGCAGGACAGGATAGGAGAGCACAGTGTACATCCCGCCATACAAAACTCTGTAACTATTTGAAGAAGTTCCTATTAACCTCTTGCTTCATCCTCAGTACCACCCTGAAGGAATGTGTTTATGGCAGAAGTTAACAGGCCTGCCCACACCCTTGTCAGGGGGAAGGCACAGCCCAAAGAGCGTGAAAAGAGGTCAAGCCGCAAGATAAAGTCCACGACAGAAACAAATGGCTAAAATATGTGCCAATGCGAACTTCAAAGGAGTTAAAGCAACGTAAGGCACAAACAACATGAGGCCCAAAGATACCATCTGATGTAGCAAATGCCCCTAACTTGCCTGTTGGCATTATGGTAAGAGCAGAAGTATGTCATATGTGTCCCAAAACAAAGGAACACAGGACTGCATGGTTCTCACTGATAACTCCAGTGATAACTCCAGACCTATAGGACTTGGATGGAGACCAATGTGCACCTGGACAGCTTGGAAAGCAGTGCTTCCTCTTCTTGGGTGCTCCAGTCTCTACTAGCTTTTATAGCCCAGTCTGTCCTGATCTCCATCATATACTTCCTCATCACTTGCCTTTTACCATGCGTGACTTCTCACTCTCCCTCAGATTATCCCCTAACTTGAGCTTGCTTTGACCACTCCCATTATAAAAACATCCCACTTGAGCCAACTTGTTCCATCAGTATCACACCATCTTTCCATTCTGCAGCTCTTTGAACACAACTTTTATAGTTTCTACCTGAGTCTTCTCTACTTGTGTGGTTCCTTCTCTTTGCAGATAATGTTTTTACCAGAATATCTAATAATTCTTCTGTAGCCAAGAGGTACATTATAAGCTATGATTTATGGGAAAGGAGGGAGGGAGTCTGTGTACAACATAAACATTCTAGTTGATGTTACACAGTTGATAAAAACTCTTGAATCATGGAAGACCTCATTATATGGGGAATTCACAATTTATTTACAAAGGCTGCATCAAATCTCTCCTAGACAAAGCAAAATAATGAGCTGTTATAACTTTAATGATAACCTATTCAAAGACCTCTGGCACAATTTGTTGGATGAAGTCTAAAGAAACCAGCTGAATAACTACTCTGCATGAAATGCAGAGCAGAACAAAGGAAACCAGGCCTTCAAGGAAGGAAATCATATTCAGAGGCTGGACAGAGTGACACCAACAATGAACAGGAAGTTTGGGCAGGAGTGATGTGCTCTGCATAGCTGCAGTAACTTAGCCTTAAATAATTACCAACTAAGCAAAATATAAGGGACAGGGCATCTCAAGGCTTGAGGGGAAAAGACAGTTTTGTTCTCCTTGGATTTCTAGGACTTGATCTGTTTCTTTTCCCATCTCCTTAATTTTTCCTTCAATACATGCCTCAAAGAAAACATCCTGTAACTAAGTCTAGTTGAACAACTCCTTTTGTGCTGCTCACCAAACTGATAGCTGAGGTCACAAACACTTGGTCTTTTGCTAAACAAATCTTTGAGGAATCTAGTCAATGCCTCACTCTTTGATTTTGTGTCTTCAGTCAAACTTGTGCAATGCAGGTCCTCTCTATAGTTCATTAGCCTGCTGAACTCCAACTCTTAACTTCTCTCCAGATCCTGTCTAGGCTTTCTGCTCCCTAGGTCTCTCATTCGGTGTCAAAGGACAGCTCTTGCCCTATTATTCCCATATTATGCTTTCAAACAAGCATTGTCATGTATTCTCCCATTTTAGCACCAATGTTTTAAGGGAGTTACCTCTAATTATTGACACTGCCATTTAGCCATAAAGAATATAAAAAATTATTCCATAAATAGTTTAGTAACGAAAGGCTAAGGAAAACTTCTGTCCTGGATGTTGGGAGAAACTCAGGATTAAGGAAACATAGGAATGAGGAAAAAGCTGAGGTACTCAGTGCCTTCTTTGCCTCAGTTGTTAATAGTCAGACCAGTTGTTCTCAGGGTACCAGACCCCTGAGCTGCAAGACAGGCACAGGGAGAAAAGTGAAGACATCATAATCCAAAGGAAAATGGCCGGCAACATCCTACACCACTTATACACACACAGGTCTATGAGGCTGGCTGGAATCCACACAAGGGTACTGAGGGAGCTGGTGGAAGAGCTCACCAAACCCCTTCCAATCATTTATCAGCAGTTCTGGCTCACCAGGGAGGTCCCAGACAAATGGAGGCTGGCAAATGGGCTGCCCATCTACAGGAAGCGCCAGGAGGAGGATCTGGGGCATTACAAGACAGTCAGCCTGACCTCTGTGCCAGGGAAGGTTATGGAGCAGATCCTCGTGAGGGCCATCACACGGCATGCAGAGGACAACTGGGTGATCAGGCCCAGCCAGCAGGGGTTTATGAAAGGCAGGTCCTGCTTCACCAACCTGACAAGGTGATCAGCTGAGTGGATGAGGAATGGCTGTGGATGTTGTGTACCTGCACTTTAGTAAAACCTTGGACACTGCCTCCCAAAGCTGTCTCCTGGACAAACTGTGTGCTCATGGCTTGGAAGGGCAAACTCTTCACTTTGTAAGAAATTGTGTGGATGGCTGAGCCCAAAGAGTTGTGGTGGTAAATGGAGTCAAATCCATCTGGTGGCAAGTTACTGCTGACGTTCGCCGGGAATCAGTATTGAGAACAGTCATATTTAATATCTTTATCAATGATCCACTTAAGGGGCTCGAGGCCACTCTCAGTCCATTTGCAGATGACATCAAGTTGGGCTTGAGTGTTGACCTGGTGGAGGGTAGGAAGGCTCTGAAGGGGGATCTGGATGGGCTGGATCCATGGGCCGAGGCCACTTGTATGAGGTTCAATAAGGTGAGGTGCCAGGTCACTTCAGTCACAACTCCAGAGCTTTACAGGCTGGGGCAGAGTGACTGGAAAGTTGCCCAGTGGAAAAGAACCTGGTTTACTGGTCGGCAGCAGCTGAACATGAGCCAGTGTGTGCCCAGGTAGCCAAGAAGACCAAAGGCATCCTGGCCTGTATCAGCAATTGTGTGGCTAGCAGGACCAGAAGAGTGATAGAAACACTTGGCACTGGTGTGGCCACAGGTCAAATCCTGTGTTCAGTTTCGGGCCCCTCATGACAAGACAGAAATTGAGATGCTGAAGCAACTGCAGAGAAGGGCAATGAAGCAGGTGAAGAGTCTGGAGCACAAGTCCTATAAGTAGTGACTGAGGGAGCAGGGGGTGTTTAGCCTGGAGAAAAGGAGGCTCAGAGAGGATTTTATCACTCTCTACAATCACCTGAAAGGACGCTGTAGCCAAGTGGGGGTTGGCCTGTTCTCCCAAATAACAAGAGAGAGATCAAAAGGAAATGGCCTAAAGTTGCACCAGAGAAGGTTTATATTGGATATTAGAAAAACTTTCTTCACTGAAAGGGTTGTCAAGCATTGGAACAAGCTGCCCATGAAAGTGAATGAGTCACCATCCTTGGAGGTCTTTAAAAGATGTGTGGATGTGGCACTTGGGGACACGGTTTAGTGGAGGACTTGACAATGTTAGTTTAGTGATTAGACTTGATCTTAAGGATCTTTTTCAACCTAAACAATTCTATTATTTAATTATTTTTTATTAAATCTTCCTTATATTTTCCTTTGTTATGATGCTTCCATGGCGGAGAAAAGAGATTGCACTGTTCATATGCTTGTGATGTTCGCTCCATGAGAACTGTGCCACTCACACTGGTCAGAAGAGTCTCATTGCTGCCGCTGCTACTCATCAACCTGCCTACATTAATCTGTCTTCTTTTCTCTAATAATCTAAAAGTTCCTAGGCTCAGGATATGTCAAAACCAAATAGTGATGAGATGCCACTACCCAGTAAAAGATGCAGGGCCCAAGGAGCACCAATTTTAGGCTATTGTGTTAAATACATATGGCACAAGAACCATGCCTGATTTCACTGAAGATAGAAAGGGAAATTGCTGATACCAATATTGCAAGATGGCATCCTTAAGCACTCGAAAGCAGTAACAACATCCAGATGAGCAAGAGTCTTTGTGATTCATTCCTACCTGCTTGTTGATAAAGAATATTACAGGCCACTATTGTGATTATCACCTTCTCTGCCAAACATCAGTAGGAATTCCATCCTCACTAAGGCTTGGCAGTGACTGAAGACAGTCAAAGAAAACATGAATGTGAGAAGGTCTTACGCTGCTGCAATGGACCTCCAAAAGGACCCTGACTTCTGTGCACTTTCTCTTCCTCTGTGGTTTGCTAAATACTTTTTTCTTTCGTATATGGCACTTCTACTGTTTCCCACATGCTTGTAGGTGGGATGCCATAATATCCTTGTCTTACACAGCACTATTTTCTCAGATCTTTCCTGCATTTTCCATCTACTTAAAACAAATGGTGTTTAATACATGGTCTTATTATCATGAGCTTCATGTTTGCATTCCTTTCACTTCTTGTTTTTCTAATTCATTTGAGAAACTGCCTAAAATTAGGCTACAAATTCACTGGGTCAGATATTTTACAACTCTTTTGACAAGTGCTTTGTGGAAATTCTAGGCAAATAGTGAGCAGCAATGATCACTATAATACTAACAAATGCAAATTAAATTCTACTATTCCCTCAGACTACTAACAGTTAAAATTTATGTAGTACTTGCCCCCCCACCCCCAGACTGCAAATACATTTGTTAATTATTTGAGGCCAAATGACAATGCCATAATTAGCGAAGCCCAGGCTATTCTTAATGGTGATGGGGCTACCAACAAAATGAAGGCATTTATGATTCCAAGAAAGCACCATTTCTGTTTCACGGATGGAAAGAAAATATTGTTTATGCACAAAGTGATTGGTCTTATGACAGGACTAACTCCATCCAGAGTTGAAAGGAACACAGGAACCAAACAGAAAGAGCTTGCATCTTCACTCAGCAGCCGGCAACCACTACCTGTGAGGTATAAAAACAGTGTCTGAACAACAGGGCAAGGTTCAGTTGTTTTAGCCTTTCATAAACAGAGGGTCAACACACAGGGGTCTACAGACCTACTGCTGTGTGTTGTACACATCATATAGATACCGAGTTACGGTTGTTAAGGAACCCTACCTCATTCAGGATACACACTAATCCTATCACGTGCTTGGAAACTTGCAGAGAACAGATTCATCATTCCTGTTTTGTTAACCACAACCTGCCACTGACCATCTATGCCAGGGAAGTCCTTTATTTTTCATGTACATTTTATCTTAGGCAGCTAAGACACCAAACAACCAACAAGCTAATGAGTCTTATCACTTTGAAGAAACCACGCTCTTTACTTACAAAGCCGGTTGCGTCAAATCAGCTATATATAGCTAATTGCTCTATAGCAAATACAAGTCAATCATCCACTTAGAGCACCACAGTCTCTGTAAGCACTATACTCCATGGCAACAGTGTTGTATTGTCACTGTGCTACCTCCTGAAGCGAGTCTATGCCAATTTTAGGTGGGATGTAACAAGTACCAATAAAGAATACTGCAAAAGTTTGGAGAGAACGGGAGTGATTCAGCTCTGAATTTCTCACCAATACAAATGATACAGTCTGCATTAGGGAGTAATACTGACAGTTGTGCTGTCATCACTTTATACACTATCCTCATGTGTATGCATGATTACACAGGTGACAAGGAAGGTCATGCTACTATGCTACTGCAAAAAAATGATTTCCTCTTCAGGGACCTCTTCTCAGTGTCACAAACAAACTAACTGGGGGCTGCCCATTCACTGTCAGCTGTGTGCAAGCCTCCCATTTTGAATGACTTTGCTCAAAAACCGTGATATGGCACACACAGGAGCTGTATATCTGCCCAGTGCACATGTGCACACAAGTGGCTGACATATCCTATTTCCTAACCCATCCCCCATGGGCATACCAATGCAAACCTGTCAAATCCTGGGAGTACCATTATGGCTGCGATAAATTTTTTCTTATGCCTTAGATTGTTGAAGTTTAAGGAAAAAAATTACCTAAAGCCATTAAAACAACTTCTGATTATCTCTTGCAGCCAGAGTGATCCTCTAGGATGATTAGGAGGGTTTTCTCATCTGCCACAACCTCAGAAAAACTGTCAACCACATGTCTCACCTGCCTCTGCTCTACCAGTGAACAGCAAACTGGGAGCTACAAGAAAGCAATGTGTGCCCTGTCCAGGCTGTTCCTAATAATAAGAATTATCCCCAGGGGTGCCATTTTTCACTATCCTTACACATTACCTATAGCTCTGTAATTTCATCTTTCTTTCTGGTCTTTCAAATAGCGAAAGCATTCAGAGATTTAAGAAAAAAACCCAAAGTCTTGCTGTCACTGGCTTCCAAAATTTTAACCTTTTCTGCTTAGTGCTGGAACAACTAACTGCAAAACATGCCATGATATGGGGGAAAAAGCCAATAAGTGTTATTGAACAGCCTTATTTTCAAGTAACTTGAAATCTTGTATCAAATGCATCAGGCAACACCACTCAAAAAGCTTGCAATTCTCAGCATCTCTTTTGCTGATATTATCATCAAAAGCCACAAAACAAATCAAGTCTGGTGATAAGAGCTATGCCTGTCACTAAGTGAAGCACCACGCAGTTATCAAAGCACCAAATCACTGCCATCACCAACTGATGTTTATCTTGGACACACGAAAATTATTTAAGCAAACAGACCTTCTGAGCTAACCATCATGCACAAAATGAAGTTATATATTTTGCACGCACCTACTGAAAAATAAATAATCTATTGAATATCCCCTGTCTACCAAAGAAAACGAACTAACTAGATATAAACTCTATGCACCAGAGGTTCCTTTTTACATGAGAACAATTAAAGATTAATCTACTTGCAGTTTGTAAAGTATTCTTTGTATGCTACTTTATCCTATTTATCATTATGTTTCATATCTTCTCCAGCTGTAAGGATAGCAGAAACTCAGCATATCTTGCTGCCTGTATGGAGAGCTATACTGGGAAACAGCAGGAAGAAAGACGATCTGTAAGGCAGTTTCAACAGAAACATTTCCCTTTTTGCCCATTCTCAGTTCTTTCCTTCAGCAAGAGAAGGTATTTGGCCACTTTCCCAACATCTTAGCATGTTCTGAAGGTCCCTTTTGCTTCCCAGAGAATGGAGATGCAACTACATTCTGCCACTATCAGGTGAAAGGATGATACCTGGCTCCAGCACAGTGTTACCGCAGCCTTCATTAGTAAAAAACAGATTTTCTATAATCATTTGATACAAGAACATGAAACTACAGGTGACAAAGAAGTACAGCAGTGGCTTAGTGAATGAGCTGGCCTGAACAAACAGAAAATCAGCAAGCATTCCTGAGAGAAAGTGAGCTTTTAAAGATATGCTGGAGGATAAGAAGTTCACTTGTCTCTCACCACTCATTCTATGTGTGATACACAGCCTTTCGTGAAACCAGTATCTGATCTGGCAAGACAGATTAGACCACAATACAGATGCAGAGACAATCGTGAAGATGCTGATCACACACGTGTAGTTTGTCTGCCATTTGGATAACCGCACTGTCACAGTATGAATGAACTAACAGAAGCTGCACTGTACATGAGGAATCCTGTTGTCACCAACACGTCTCTCAGTTTGCTCCTAACAACCTACTGGTAATTGGTAATATGTGGTACCATTGTCAGATTGCTGCACTTCTACTGTTTTTGAAGTCCAGGAGAGAGGGGATACACAGAATGTCTATGCAGCTCTTATCAATGCTATATCTTGCCTTTTGTTGCTCACAGTTAAAATTATGTTCTGGATACTCTATTTTCCCACATCTTGCAACAAATACTTGCACACAGGTACACCCATATTGCCCACCGTTGCTCAGTTTTGCTTAAGACCTCTTGGTATTTGCTGTGCAGAATGTAGGTATGTGTGCATACCTGTACACACGCACACACACACACACGCACACACGTATATACCTCCTACTGCACTTCCTATGAATTCTGCTGAGTATTTTTGTGACATCCCCCTTCTTACTCCCTTTTGCAAACTCTTGTTGCATACAGCACAGATGGGACTTGGGGATTTCCTGTTTAACAGGAACCTTCGGGTGGAGCACCACTGTCGGCAGTGGTACGTCCTGTTTTCTCTTCTCCTTTAGGCGTAGTCCCATCTCTGATTATCTACAAGACTTTATCACTGTGATTCTTAAACTCTGGCATTGCTCATCTGCAGGTGACTGACATACCTGCAGCTGCTGGCTCCTTGGTGTCCCGCTGCACAACCATTCTAACCTGAAAGTCAAGCACTGTTTGACCTTACTTCACCACTTTAGGAGCACTTGGAACAAGTGCATCGCTCCCTTGCTCCCTGGATATATTCACTGGGGGATGTTGCTAGGGAGGGGCCAGCTCCTGAGAAAGAGAAACTGTCCACCTGATAGGCACCGTCACAGCCATGGAGGTTGGTGGTACTGAGGGGCTGAGATGATCAAAAAATCACGTGAGCATTTTCTGCACTTCCAACTCGGCATATTCTTCCCCTCCAGGACTGCCTGTTAGCTTACTCCATGTATAATGTTCTCCACGTCTAAGACATTCTCAACAAGTCCCTCTTCCACCCTCATGCACTTTTCCTCTCCTCTGAATCACAGCATGGTTGAGGTTGGAAAGGACCTTTGGGAGTCACTATGTCCAACCTCCCTGCCCAAGCAGGGTCACCTAGAGAAGCTTAACTGGAACTATGTCCAAATGGCTTTTGAGTATCTCCAAATTATCTCCAATATCTTCCTTATAACTACCATCCAGTTATTTATATGCATTGATCAGATCCCTCTCTGAGACGTGTCTTCTGCAGGCTGAACAATCCCAGCTCTCTCGGCCTTTCCTTACAGGAGAGATGGTCTACTCCTTCAATCATCTTCCTGGCCCTTTTCTGGACACTGTTCAACAGCTCTAGGTCTCCCTTGTACTAGGGAACCCACACCTGTTCTCCAGGTGTGACCTCACCAGTGACGAGTAGAGGGGAAGGATAACCTCCCTTGACCTGCTCCTTCTCTCTGTCTTTCCTTGTTCCACATACTCCCTCATATATGGTCCAGCTTTTTCTCATTATCTTTGCGTCTATCTAATCCTTCTTCAATACATTTGTAGAACTACTATGCTGTCAAACTATCACCTTGCTTGTTGAAGTACAGTGATTTCTTCACAAGCCATGAGAATTTCACTATTTAGTGACTGGATCTCAAGTAACCAACTTTTCCTGATGCTAGGCAGTGAAAAAGGTAACACAGTGTTTACTACAAACCTCCATCACAGCCCTTAATAAAAATAATCAGAAAAAAGTCATACTCTCAACATATTTTTTTCTCATGAGCATTTTCCCCTTTTCTGTGTCGGAAATTCTTCATTAGCTATACCAAACAAAAAAATAGGTAACAATAATGATGCGATATACCCCCTTTAGCAAACACAACTGACTTTTTCTCTCAAAAACACAGAGTTTAGCATGAGAACAGGTATGTGTTTACTAATGCCCTCTCCAGGGCATTGACTTCCACGGATGCATTACAGGCATCTACTTCCACAAATGATAACTAGAATTAACAGCATCTGACTGATTTCTAATCAATGTTGGGAGGTAATATAGATATTAGCTCCAAATAATTGTACACTCCAGTTATTACTGTACTAGCACTGCAGTAGCACCTAGGAGGATCCTTGTGCCAAATACAGGCAATGAAAAAGCAGTAACCTGTACCAAAAATTGACATGAAGGGGGTACCTTGGCATAGATGTTGGACTAGATGATCTCCAGAGGTCCTTTCCAATCCTAACTACTCTGTGATGATGTGAAAAAGCTTAGAAACAAGACTGTGGGTGATAAGAGGGCAGGAAGACAAACAAGCAGTAGGACAACGTGTCAGCAGTGGAGCTGTTAGTGCTGGGCAGAGTATATAAATTAGTCTTAGCACATATTTCTGGGCTAGTAGACTACCTTTAAAAGCATCATGCACTACTTTTTTTATGTGTGAAGTATCTTTATTAATGTTTAAGCACCTGTATTAATTAAAATGTATTGTACATTGAAAGAGTTATATTATTAATCTCAGTTGGTTACGTATAGCGATGTTTAAGCATAAGCACATAGTATTTCTAGCCACAGCCACTACCCATATGCATGGAGTTTTCTACCCTAATTAATCCACAAGAAAGACCATGATATGAGAAACAGAGCTTTAAAATATTATATAGAAAAAGAAGTTTAAAGGAAATCACATATAATTTAAGATCAGATAGGTTAAGATTAGATCATAATTAGACAAAATTGTTTATGGAGATTAGACATCAATAACAGACCAGGCGTGTACCTAAGAGCTAAGAGATGCAGAAGCATTTTGTGTGCTCACACCATGGGAACATTCAGAGCATGTCTAACACAAGATTTGTTTCACAACATAAACTTGTGTAGTTTTAAACATACCAGTAGAGCCTTAGATCAGACACAGTTGTGCAAGAGGCTGTCAGATGAAGTACATTTTTGTGCTGCTGTAAGCAACTTCTGACTTGAAACCAACCACTACAAATTTTAGCATTTCATATTAATTTTAAATTATACCTGTAACTAGCATAGCTAAAAGAATACTATATATAATCTTAGATCAATAGAGATATAAATAAAAAACCTTAATGTTTAAAACAAAAAATTCAAGAAAACACTGCATACATGAAACCATTTGACTTTCACCAAAGGCATCAAATTTCTTTCAGAAATGCTGTTAACTTTCAGATTTTCTCTATCCTTCTTACTTCTTTTTGTTGACTAAATGCAACAAATAAGTTTTGGGGATTCATCCTTCCTTTTTCTCTTTTTAGGTCAATTAAAGATTTTGAGTATTTTCTCAGTTCGGAAACATTAAAAACCCCACCAAACATAAGATAATAGAGAAAACAAGAAAATAGAAACAAATTTTAAAATATATAAGAACTGAGTGTTTTAAAATTACTACTCCTCCTTACTACCCTACACCCTTTCCCAAACAGACAAGCTATAAAATAATTCTTAAATATTTTAGAAAGTTCCAGAAGAAGAAAACTAAAATAAAGAGGGGAACTAATAAAAAAGAAAATAAAAACAAACAAAAACACAAAAAAAGAAAAAGGGAAAGGATGGAAAATAAGCTCACATACTTTTGATAATATTTGCCCTATTATACTACGTGACCAAAAGGAGAATATGAAGGAAACGAGATACCAAAATGCAGAAAATTCAAGATATTTGGAAAAATATTTTGTGAAACAAACTTAAAAACTCTCTATTATCTACCACTTTAAATGAGGAACATCTCCCAAATATGTATTTTCTTTTTTCCTTCAGCATTTTCGTCACATGTATAAAAATAACTCCTGCCAGCATCTCAAAACTTTTTTCCCAGTGTTCCCTCTCTCTCCTTACCAGGTAAATGGAGATGAATTTTTGCTAACTTCCAGTTCCATAGAAACCTCTCATTTTGTTGGCAGATGAAGGAGAGAAAACTTTGAAAACAGAACTTGCATTTAACGTGCCTTGGTAGAGCTTGGGTTTGAAACAAGTCACAGAATCATCAAGGTTGGAAGAAACCCTCAAGGTCATCCAGTCCAGCTGTCAACCCAGCACCACCATGATCACCCCCAACCACATCCCCAGGTGCCACATCCAGACCTCCTGAACACTTCCAGAGACCTCCTTGAGTAACTTACTCCAATGCCTAACCACTCCTTCAAGGGAATATATTTTTTCTAATATCTAACCTGAATCTCCATTGGTGCAACTTAAGGCCATTTCCTCTCGTGCTTTCACTTGAGACATGATGATCATGAACAAACAGGTGTAGATTGACTGCTGCCAGGAGGTTCTGGAAACTCATTCAGCAAGCTTCATCCCTCTGTACCTAGGAGGAGAGTTTGGTTGGTATTAGCTGGCTGGCTACTCAGATATAGAGGATTTCAGACCTGATATTTCATCTTGGGTATTTACTCTTCAATATATATTCAGACAATAGCAGCAACAATGTAGTTTCACTGAAAAATCCCAGACCAGTTCTTTGTAAAAAGCACTCAGAAATCCAGGACAGAAATCCACTCCATCATGATCAGATAACAGGCACCTTGATGCCTAAAGTGTCTTTATTAATGTTGTCATTTACAACTACCATAAACCTGACCCAAAATCATCCAGACAGCCTCAGGCTACAAATCTAGCAGTGCTATAAGATATCCTGTTTCCTCAGATTTGCTCTGTGGCAGAAGCCTGGACAGCAAGTACACAGAGGCATTAGAGAACAGCTGAGACAGCATTACCTGAAGAGGCAAACTCGTTGGTTACTCCTCAGAGTTTTCTAAATGGTATTTGAACTCTCATGAGGTTCCCTTTTTTAATCCTTTCTTTTGAGTGAATTGTCAAAGATGAAACCTTCCCAAAGAGTATCTTTGTCTCAATCTCACACCACCCTCCGAAACTTGTTGCCATATCAGTTTCTGGGAAAGACCAGCGTTCAGTTCATGGTCACTGTAACTCCATACACTCCTTTAAATACATACCCTAGTAAAAACTCAGCTGCCTGTATCTGGATAAACCCCATGAATATACTGCACATATGGTGAGCATAACACTCGAGCTAAGGGTACCAATGGTTCCACTTTCACATGTAAGGTGTGCATATGCATGACTAGTGTATAAAAACAATGCAAGTTCTCTGCAGCAGATTTAAAAGGAAATTAGTGTCTAGTCTGGATAACCCAGTTTGCATTTTTGGCCATGTGGGGAAAAAAAAAGGAAGGTCGTACTTTTAGACACAGTCAGAAGTTTTAAGAGCAATATTCATGCTCCTTAGCAAAGGTTGAATGAGTATGCCTTTGCCTAGAAGTCAGCAGAAGCAAGAGGGAGGGAATCTTCCAGACCCTGCTCAAATCCATCTGTGCCCTACACCCCCATTCTTAATTACTCTTATTCTTCATTTCCATTATTATGCCAGTGCCTCTGGCACTACTGCTTCCTCGGGAACTCCCTCTGCCTCCACTTCCCGCCTGCCCCTTGTATACGAAACTCCTTCCACCTCATGGACAGGGAAAGGCAGACACCCTCTTTTTCATCTTAATCCCTTGTAAAGCACACACTGCCTTTTACTGAGCTTGCCAATGCAATCAGAAATGGTGCTGCACAACTAATAAAAATAATTATCAAGCTTTGATGATCATCCAGGACGGTTTTTATGTGTTTTCTCTCTCCATTTGCACAGTGAGCCTCATGAGACTGAATTTAATTCTCCCTGCTTGCTGTGAACATTTAAAAAATCCATAAAAATATTCGAAGCCTTGCACTGAAAGGCTGTTCTCATGTTTAAGCCCAGTTTCGCCCATGCAGTATTTTATGCTGTGCAGACTGTCTGCAGTGTCACAATAGTAATTAAATTTGCACAAAATCCTTCATCCTCAAAGAATCACAAAGCATCTTTGGACTTCAAAAGCACTGAAATACACCTTCTGTTTACAGGAATGGAAAGCTGTTTTCCCATCCTTAAAATCCAGCACAAAAGTAGGGATGAGGTTGGAAGTCAGTCTCAGGAGATGTGCAGACACTGTCCACCACATTGTGCCCTCAGAACTCTGGCAGGAATCCCAGAAGAAACCTGCCTGCCCAGACACCTATCACCTCTGCAACATTAATGTGTTCTTCTGCCACCTACCAGCCACCCAAGACACCCACATCACCAAAGAGAAGTGGCTTTTTTGCCTTCTTGCTTTTACAGCTCCTGAAACAAATCTATTTTTTAATTCAAGTCCTGATCTTCCATACATGAGCCAAGTCAGCGTCACCTTCCATAAGCTGTGAAGCAACAACTCATCATTTGAAGGATGCTGCCATTAGTAGCATCCTCATCTCTGCGCTGTCTTTTTTTGGGATTTTTGGGTTTCTATGGAATGAACATCACTCCTGAGCACCTCCTCGTTAACACCTAAGCTCCTCCAGGACAATGTTCCCAGTGACAAACACTGGCAGAGGTCCTGACACAGCCCCTTCCAGCACTGGAGAATAAAAGAGCATTCAAGCTAGAATATGACTCAAACCCAACTTTCACATGCTGTTGGCTAAATCCTGCTTTCTCCACTGACTTCCTTGGCCAGAGTGTAACATATTCATTACATAAAAAGAAATTAAAGGAATGGAGGAAAGGTCATTATTTTGGCTTATTTTTTTTATTATATGACATGATGTGCTGTTTTCTGTGGTAAAACAATGTCCTCATTTAGCAGCTCATAACTGGATAAATGTCTGTCCAAGTAATATTGACTCACTGCAGTTCAAAGGAGACTTTTAAAATTTTGTTTATGAGAGAAGAAATTGGCTGTGAGGGTTTTTTTTTACCCCAAAAATAAGCAGCTATTGATCAGCCCTTCAGTTAATAAAATATAAAATTGTTTCAAGATCTTGTGTTATTGTTCCAAGCCTTCCTACCAAAACAACTTTTTTCTTCCAATTACTGATTGCCTTTTACAGAATAACTAGGTTGAACCGTAATTCCCTTTGTGTTGAATAAAAGAATCAAATTAATCTTGTCACACTGGAAAAATCAGATGTCAAGCAAGGCCAATTATCATATCCAAGTTTTGTCTTCTTAGAATCTGCTCCTGTTTCAGGGCATATCTTCAGCTAGGTCATACAAAGGCTTCAGTCTTGTATTGTAAAACAAATGTGCCATGATGTTGTCTGGAAGGAACCTACAGTGACAAGACCTGGAAGAAGCAAAGAGAGGGACAGAGACAGAGAGAAGATGGACCATGATGGGTTGTCAGCAGGGTGGAGGCAACACCTGAGAGGACAGGGAGGCAGCTGGCTGATCTGGGACTGTCCCCTTGCTCTGTAACATGGCCCTGTTTTGCAAAGTAAGGAGCCAATCTGTCCAGTCACCAGGGCTGGGATTCCCTATGAAAAACTTGGCCACATGGCTGGCAAGGGAGGGGTGGAGGATGAGGCAAGAGTTCTGTCAGAATCACTCCTCCACATCTCAGTGTGGGATGAGCCTTCCGAGATACAGAGCCATTCTCCAAAGTACCAAATGCCCTGAGCTAAAATCAGCCCAATTAAAAGGAGCTGGCAATTTAATGGATGAAACTCTTCACCAACTGGTATTTAAACAGCTGAAATGAAAGATTTAGTGTGAGAGTGTTTTCTCTCTCACAAGACAAAACAAACCACCCTACCAACAAAATAAACAAACACAAATCTGATCTCTGCGCAAGGCAAAGTATCTAGAGAGAAAAAGAAGATTTGTGCTCATGAAACCAGGACCAGATCCAAACCCACTGATTGCCTTGACATTGCTACTTAGGTCTGAATAGGCCAAATCCGGTCAAAATCCCTTAAGACACATTGGCAGATAAATTATTTTAACTGAAAATCCCAGCAAAATATAACACACTATATAAATGCTACTCTCCTGTTCATAATTTTTGCTCTCCTCTAGATATCATGAATAGAAGAATTTTATTATTATTTCAATTCATCATTTATTCAATGTACTCTTTATACATGATCTGAAACCAAAGCAAGCTGATTTGTGCCATCTACTGGTAAAGCAAGGATTTCCAACTCCTAAGTACTTCAAATTTACTACCAAACTTATTTTAAATCTGTTTCAGTTGTTCTTAACTATATACAAATGTGTTACTTCTTTGCAAACAATCTCATATATGCCCTATCTGATAAAGAAGGCTGCTCACATTATGTGAAGGTGATTGATAAGAGCATGTTGGACAAATTAATTTGTGGGCAGCTTTGATTACAGTGATATTATCATTATTCTATTGGAAAGTCTCAAAGGCACATCTTTAAACAAAAATTTTCACCCAGTACGATGCCTTGATGGGCTTACCTAACACAGGCCAGACAAAATTAAGGGAATAGAAAGTGGTTATATTTATTGAAGGGCCTTCAGGTACATTTAGGGCAGATGAAGCCCCCCCAGGGGCTACACTCAAAAGTGGAGAACGAATCGTGGGTTTTCACACTTTTATGAGTTTGGTCCATTTGAATATTGGGAATTAATCTTCCAATTAGAGCTTCAGGTATTGAAGTCATTTACCCCAAGTTTGCTCCCCCCCTCCAACTCACTTTTGTTTACCTTTCTTGGGGCCTGAGACAGTAAGGTGTCCTTGATTCCCAGGCCTAGACAGGAATTGTTATGTCCAACCAAAATGGGAAAGCAGTAGCTAACACTCCTGGAGTTTAGAATTCTATACTAGAAAATTACAGGAATACAAATATATGAAAAACATAAAAGCTAGAATCCTAAGGCATCAAGTAAGCCTGGATACTGGGTGAGACCTATTTCTTAGCTTGATCTATCTTCCTGCTTCTGAATTGCAGCGTTCCTGTTGTGACGAATGCAGGTATGCTCTTACACATCTGAGTTACAAGAGTGCAGCGCTGCTCCGAGCTGAGGCGTTCACAGCAGAGTTGAGGCTGGGCTGCCCCTCTTGGACAAGGCACTGGCAAGATCTCACCAGGCACAGTGTGGTTAAAACTCGTTACTCACCAGAAAGGCTGAACTCAAACTGTGACCAGCTCGCTCAGAGAAGCGCGTCCCTGCAGAATGGAGATGCCTTTATAGGAGAAAAATATAAATGACCAAATTTGAATAGTGCAGCAGAATGAATAAATGAGACATGCTCTCTTTGCATCAAGGGATGGAAGTGAGAGAAGAAGTTTTTTCAGCTTCAAGACAGTGTTGGCGAAAGAAGAAATGGGCGTCAGCTGGCCATGAATATATTTAGGTTGGAAATTAGAAGGCTCCTAACCATCAGAAGAAGGAGGTTCTGTGACAGCCAGCCAAGGGGAGCGGTGGGGGCACACAGTCTAACTAGTTTTAAGATAGATCTTGGTAACTAAATGAAAGGGATTATGAAATATGGATGTCTACAACAGCAGAAAACTGGACTTGATGACCCAGACAAACCCTGCTAGCCCTCTGTTCCCACGTTTCCCAGAATGTTCCTCTACTTTAACTTCAACATGGTGTCCAGCTTCTGACAGCAGTAGATTTAGTTGCCTGTCAGAAGGCACCAAATTATGGAATAGTTCTGTTGATCCCAAGCCCTCTCATTAGTTGGGATATGATTTGGTAGGAGTGGCCAATTGCGCTTTGTCTCTAAATCCTATGGTGCATTTGTCAGATCTGCCTTCTAAAGCTTTTAAACATAGTTTGTATTCATTTTTATAGTAGGCTGCAGGCAACTGGTGAATCAAAAGTGAATTAAGCAAAACCAGCCTTTTTAAAGTACAATAGTTAAGGGATCAACTAAGATGTACTTATCTGTCATGTTTAGCAGAAATCACCATGAGAGAAAAAAAAAGCAGGTGGGAAAGTCACTGTCTGATTTGCATTATAAGTAACTTGGTAAAAGATGATTATTTATTTCTAAGTGACCTCATGTTGCTTTTAATTTTGAGTATGCTTCCATATAAATGAGACACTAAAAACTCTAATGGGTCAGAGACATTGCCCAGTATCTGCACACACTGGATCGTTGCTTTAAACATAAATCATGTTCTGTTTAAAAAGGAGGAGACTTGGCTTGGAGCCCCCAAACTTCCACTTGTAATGCGCAGAAACAGCAAACATTGGTTGACCTCTGAATACAAGAAAAATACCTGAAATCTCTCAAACTGAGCACTCAAAATTATATGTCTCTTTTGAAAAGTCAGTTTTAAAGTAAACATATAATTAAATCTATCAGCTCAGAACAGCACTATGCCTTTCTCTCTTGGTTTCCATTTCACCCACCCCAGCTGCTACAGAGACGATTTGAGTATAACAAAGCAGCAGTGTCGTGCTGAGGAAGTGATGTGGAAGTGTGAGTGCCTGTGAGTCTGTGCACAAAGAGCAGAGGAAACGCAACACGTGCAGTTCCCCTGGTGCCTGATGGAAATCTGCACCTCTCGCTGTCTCTGACTAAGCACACAGCAAAAAGTTTTTATGAGGATCCTCTGAGAATCGTTTCATTTTCATTTCCTGAAGTAGGAAAATGTCAGGGTCCTTGAACTATTTCATTCAGGTGTCCAAATGAATCATATTTAAATCAGAAAAAGTGGAAATACAGGAAAGCCAGCCTAATATATTTTCAAATCATATTTAGCTGATCTTCCCCTTTTTGGAAGGATTTGCTGTTTGGAAACACTTAGCCTGGCTGGTCTTAGCTTGACAGCCAGAACATACAGAAAGAACAATCTATCAGGCATCTCACGAAAACATTCCTCTGATGTGTCCAGCTGTACTTTCCATGCAGAGTGGAATAATTTGGGATAGAAGAAAACTGGCTTTAGCTGAGGTCCTCTGATACTGACTCTCTGTCACATGGATATGTAAACTTACTGCTTACCTGTGTAAAGTGAGTGGCATCAAGAAAGTCCCACTGAGCTTGGTGGGAAAATCAGTACAAGCAGAACTTGGGTGGTAGCATTACCTTTTTGCCCAAAGGGCAACGCCCTCACCACAGCTGCCCCAGGGCAATACAAGGAATAAAAACATTAATGCCAGCCTAGTCTTAACCTCTGGGGGACAATGCAGATGTCTTTCTCTTTTTCATGAATTAATTCTTCCCTTGATGACACAAACTGCAAAAATCTTCAAACTTGCAGCATTTCTTCCTCCTTGGTTTCTACTTCCATCCCTTCAGACTCAACAAAAGAAGAGCTGCTGGGAAATACAATGCAGGCAACAAGGAAGCTGTAAGAGTGCTCCCAAGTGGGTTGTCAAAAAGCTTCTGTAACTCTGTTTCCCTCCATCAGTGAAGTGCAGTTTCCTATTGCCATAAAGCCATCAATAACATAAGGTATGTCCTGAAGCAAGTTCTAAATTTTTACATGGTGCTTTTCATTTTCTAAATGTTGGGTAAATTTTCTACCAGTTTCTACTGGTGTTTTGTTTATTCAGATTGCCATCCCAGAAAAATCAGAGTATACTACTGCTAGTTTGGATTGCTCACCAATATTTTAGAGGACATGAATTTAAACTGCTGCTTGGTTGGTGCTTAGATGATATCATAGATCGGCTTCTGTAAAGGGTCAATAGAATCTTAAAAAACCCCTAAATACCTTTATGTAGGAATTAATAAAATCTTCAGTCCATCATGCTCCTACTTCTCATTCTTAAAAAATAAACAAAAAGCAACCAAGTGGGGAAATGAGACCACACTGCAGCATGTTCAAATATAATATAAACATACATGAAACTATTTCAAGACTGAGACTAGTAAGCGACATCATTAACATTCTTGTCTTCCTGAGGGCAGCAGGAGTTATAGCACTTCCTTTGTTTTAAGCATAAGATTTCGTCATTACAAGCATAAGGTCTGATTCCCATCAGTGCACCCTGAACCTTTTCTCACTTGAGTGATCACTTATCTCTTTTTTCTTTTCAGGAATTGTTTATTTCTCTACTAAACATGCTGTAGCATGATTTTTTTAATTGAAAGTACCTTTAGCAATGAGACTCTGGAAAATACTACTTCCATTTAATTGGACTTTTCATATTGGATTTTGTGACATTAGCACCCAAAAACTTTATGATGTCATTCTCAGCTTCATTTGAAGTTTCTTCCACAGCTTAGATATTGCTGATACTGTGGTTTTCTTGGTCTTTACAACAGTAACCTAGAAGACTGCTCATGCCACTTACAAAATGGGTTGTGCCAAAGATGCTTGCATGTGTGCAGATCTTATAATTTGAAAAATCAATAAAAGAAACACACAACTGTGATCTCCCTATATTTTGAATGTAATAATTTTAACTTAAGCCAGGGTAATTGCTGCTTAATACAGATTTAAACCATTAGTTTCACTCTCATGCTATGACCACAGTAACAGTAGCTTCCTACTTTATAGCTTGCTTACTTTTTTTACTTCTTTACAATTGCAAAAACTGGCAAATATATGTTGTTTTTTTTTCCTTTATTGGTTCTGAAGGAAACCCAAGATTTGCATTTTGCAGATAGTTTTCTGAGGTCTCAAATGTTAACTTTGAATTTCTTTATTCCACTACTAAATTAGGTTTTACCACTAACTCAATAATGTTGCTTTTCACTTCAAATATTAAGACCCTGTAATCTTGGAGTGCAGGCAAAAGATCAAAAGCAATTGGATTATCCCAGCTGAACAATTTACCACTCACTGCCTTACCTGATCTTTTGTTTCTAACCTTTTGCCTATGAGAGGGAAGAACATGGCTTAAATGTCGTCAACAACAGTTCTGGATGCTTGCTTTTGCAGCCCTGTATCTTAAAAGCAAAAGCATTGATTCTAGAAAAACACAAAATGAGAAGACAGATGATAAAGAGAATGCTGCAATGACAAAAACAGGGCAAACACTTAAGCAGCATAAATACAGTGGACTGTATGCCTGCAGAGAGCACTCATCTCTTTTCCAGGAGACACAAATTTCCTAACGCAAAGGAAGCACCCTTCCAGATGATGCATATTCTGCCTCTTTGCCATCACAGTTGTTGAGTGCATTCACAGTCTTGTTTCAGAAAAAAAACACCCACTTTTTGGTGTCCCAACTCTGAGCACAATGTAGATGATAATGTACACCCAAGCATTATGAAATATTCACTGCATAATGTCAGTAGTCCTGATGGGACCAGGGCGTTTTGGAGATAGCTCCATGGGTAAGCCTCTCTTCTAGCACTTACTTAGTTTAGAACCCATCAGAACATTTCTGCATGCAGAGAGGAAAAACACTCTAAATAATACCTCCACAGGTACCACTTAGAAATTTCCTTGAACATATTCCATCTAACAGGGACTGTCTGTACTTTGAACTATATGAAGCAGCTGGTTTGTGTCTACATGAAACAAGTCATGTGAGTGAGCGGTAGTCAGTGTATTCCTGTGGTAGTCAGAGGATTCCTGTCAATGAGAGGTTTGCTTGATGTCACCTTCTCTCTCTTTAATATGGGCATGAAAGTTAATGAAATGCATTAGCCTTACATGTTCTCAAGCCATGATTTAAGCCATGGACAGAAACCCAGGTTGGAGTGTGAGGGTGTGATGCGTCTCTTCACCACACAGAGTGGCAGATCTTGACAAAGCAAAAGCCCAGCTTCCAAATCTGGGTTTATTCAAAAAAACGCCTTGGATTGAATGGACCTACTGAAAAACTGAGTCAATTCTTCCAGATCAGGCTCCAGATAATTAATTTCCAGTAATTCGGCTTGGCAGGCACTGCTGATTTCCAGCCAAGTACATGAATAGCAGCAATTTGTTGGCGACGGGGGGGGGGCAGAGAGGGGGGGGGTGTTAGGATTCCTAATTATCTGGAGAAAGTGCTTTTATGCTGTGATTGCAAATTTACATGATGTTCAGCCAGCACCAAAGCAGAAAGCACTGGTGCTGTAGAGCACTATTTAGAGGCATGTGCTGAGCTGCAGCCACTGTAACCACAGTGTTTGCAACCACCAGTTAGAAGCACTCCCATCTAGACAGAGTGCAAAATCAGATACAGAGCGGAATTCGATGGCTGGGTTCTCTTCAGTGTGTTTTGCCACAGGAGAAATCTTGGTGCTTCACACTTCTGTTGCATCTTAAGGAATGAAAATTCACGCCTTACAAAATCATACTCAATTTGAGCCAAAATACTTCAGTGATAATACTGGTGTATTCACTCAGGCCAGTGATGAGGAAGAGAATGAGAATTCAAAGCTTACCATGGAGGCTAACTGCTCCAAACAGAGGAATTTTATTGACAGCATCACTTTAAACAACATCACATTACACAATGACTTTCTCGAACTTATACATTGATGAATAGAAACTATGACAGATCTGCTTTCTGCCTGCAACACGTCTAATGCTCATGAAAAGTCAGTGGAGACAGTTGTCTTAGTTTCTGCATGAGAAAAGCCAACAGCAGGAATATATGAACTGTAAAAATGCTGGCATGGCATTATTTGACTTCACTCACCTTGAAATCCACGTTTGAAAGATACAGTATTTTCTATCCAAACCCCCGATTTTAAAGAAAGCTGAGGTTTTTTCTCAATTATTTCCCATTTTCTTCCATATGTACATGCATTTTGAGACCAGGCATACTTCCTTTTTCCAGCACATGGAAAAAATTAAAAGAAGGTAGAAATGCTTGCATCTATTGCTATTGATATGATAAACAGACAATACTTGATATGAGTTTGGGGCAAAATTCCACTTCTTGGTTTCACCTAAGAAGCTATTTTTATCTTTGGAGATGTTATGGCAGTGTAACTTGAACTTTGGGCACAAGTTAACAGTGAAGTTCTATTAAGAGGAATCTTTTCTCAGCTTTCAAGTCCTCCTCAGGAATAGCTTGTATGGTACAGTAGTTATACAAATGACACTATCTGCAATAGTGGACGACACAGCAGGGGTTTTACGAGGATGTTTGTCAATATGCTATAGTTAACAGAAACTATGCCCGATTTGTAACTTATCATCCTCATTTTCTTCATTCTTAAAAATCCAGTGCCAGAAAACACAGAGAACTCTACTCTGTCCAGAGAGAAATTTGTTCTAGAACTCCTGTCTAATACAGATTTTGTGCCTCCACAATATTTCCAACTTCCCTTATATATAACTTATTTCCATTAAGTCACATGTTTTGAGGTCTAATTCACATGTGTTTCTAAGGAGCAGACAGCCATGGAGTGACTGTTTTGTGTAATGACAAGTAACAGCACAGAGCGGAGCAGTGGTTGCCAGCAGGAAATACAAGTTGACAGGCTTGTACAAATGGCAGCACTTAAAAGAGATGAGCAGTTAGCTTTGCATTTGCATTCCCTGTGCCAAGAAGGGGGAGGCAAAGTGTTTCCTGAGAAAGGGTATGAAATGCAACTTCTTTCCTCTTGCTAGGCAGGTGTAGTGCCATCAGGCTCAATTCTGTCAGCACTGGCCATACAGAAAGAATCTTTCTTGGCACCTCCTCTAGTCATGCTTAGCTGTGCTAATAGTCATGGGGAACATCTGGCTTGCCACTCTAGAAGTGCAAGAAAAGGTGAAGGACCGTACTGAGCTCTCAAGCTGGTACCCAAAGGCAGCCAGCATCTATCCCATCAATTTCATATTTCTTAACCAAGCAAGCAAGGGGCAAGGACGAGTTCTGGAGAACACAGAGCTTTTACGGATGCACAATGAAAATATGGTGCACAAGTGAAAAATGGAAGGGCAAAGGACAGCATGGATTTCTGGCATGTAAATTTTTTATTTCAACTGTAAGTGGATCTATATGCTTTGAGAGGCTTATGTGGGGTTTGTTACCAAACAGATAAATGTAAAGCAAATGAGCATTTGCAGAACTGAAAGGTATGTCAAAATAAATTGCTTTCAGAGAAATATGTAGATCAGAAACCCATCAGCAGCCTTCCTGCATTAGAGATCCAGAGGTCACTTAGCAGCTGCCAACAAAATGGTTCGTGGGAGCTTGCCAAAGAGAGCCACATGCTGTTGCTGGAAAAAATCTTTCACAACTGAGCTTGGCATATGTGTCTGGGACTGCCAGGGAGCAGGAGAGACCAGCTAAACTGCACACTTTCCATTGACCACAACTAGTATGAATACACTTAAAATCAGGAATGTAAGTGCAAGCTACCAGCAGCCCTGCACTTCATCTGCATGCACCTCTGTCTCCAGTTTAAGCGCTGTCCAGGCAACACCCAAGGAAATGAACTGACAGATGGACAGCAAATGAGAGCTCAGGCCAACAAGCTCAGTGACACGACAGTGCCAGATCCCCATGCTCCCTCTGTTGAGAAACGTAAAGTCTGTGTTTCAGCTGGGAACTGGCACACAGTAATAAGAACATGTAGTTGTTGCTGTGTGAGAGCAGAACATCTTCACTGCCAGCATCAAAAGAGGACGCTGACTGCTAACTCAGACTTGGAGCCTTTAGTCATCATGGGTTTCAGAGAAGGGCATATGTCAGCCACCATCCAGCCTCATTCCTAGGGGAGGAGCAGCCAGGGTACAGATGTCAACAGTTCCAGCTATGGACTATGCATGAACTATGCAATAGTTTGAAATTACTCATTTTTAAATGTCTGAAATACCAAGAATGTTTTACATCCCTCAGGTTTATTCTTCTGGTGCTATATGAAAGAACTCTCTCCACGATTGATACAGGTGATATTCCTGTAGCAGCTGCTGTATTCAAATTCCATAACATTGGTGGAAATAAACATATCCAAAATACTTTTCAAATAAGCAATACAATAGCTTCAGTTATAATGAAGACTTGTAGCATATTCCCTGAACACACAGATTTATTTAGAATCACGTGATACAGATATTGCTCTAGACTTAAAATCTTTGAAATACACACAGTGAATCATAGGTCATTTACACAGAACAGAAGATTGTAGAATAGATCATTGGGGAAAAGAAACAAAACAAAGACCACATATATGAGGTGCATATACAATATTTTCGAATGAACTTAATAGGAAAAATCTTTCTGTCTCTGTCTCACAAGCAAAGAAAATTGAAAATGTAACGGGATATTCCATTTCTTACACTTGTCATGATAATTATACACACTGACAAAGTAGAATATGGTAATTTCTCTGCACAGACAGAACAACTTCTGCTATTTTTAACACAAAACAGTTATTTCAGGTTACCATCTCAAGAACATCAATCTCCAAAACCTTTTTCCAAAACAATTATTTATGCATAACATTCAATCAGCAGTATCCATTTTTTTCTTTCAGAATGTTCCAGACATGACTTTCAGGTCCCAGTTCTTCCTGTTTGAAAAAGCTGAAGTCTCTTTTACCTTTTGAAAAGAAATTGCTTCAGCATAGATTAGTAGGTTCTGGAAATCATCTCAAAAGAGCCTTGAATGTACTTTACTGTTTCCTTTGACTGTACTCACAAGGAGTGCCAAGTCCTCACTCAGAAATTGCTAAAGAACGCACTCAAAGAGGGCTATAAGCAACCATTCCAGGAATCATACAGATCCAAGTACGTTATAATGCTTCCAAATAACAGAATTATTGTCATTCAGCTTTACTCATGTTCTCACTTAAAGACCAGCATAACAATCAAGATTCAGGGAGTTCCTGGCCTTAAGATTGGATGTCTTTAAAAACTAGCTTCCTTTCATCTGAATTCTATTACCAGTTATTTTAAATGATTGCCATGAAATGAGGTGCCACATGGATACCAGAGGATGCTTTAGTACAATTACATACCTAATAATCCACATGTTTTACTAAGCTTGCCGAAAGCTGGAAAGTAGATACAAAAATGAACCCATATTTTCCTTTCAGAGTTTCCAGGGCCTTTCTTCTTCTAAGTGAGCAGATATTACCACTAAAACATTTCTGCTGTAATATTTGACAAAAAGGAGGACAGATATTTTTAAAAAATGGAATTTGGTTAAAACCACAAATGGCAAAGGCCAGTCACAGTTCAACAGGCAATGACTTCTAGTTATCAGCGTGCTGAAGGAAACACTCACACTGATGGCCTTGCTCTGAATTAAAATAACCAGATCTGTGAAATGCAATTTGCATTCTGTTAAGCACGCTGTTCTCGTCTGGAGCTTTCTAGGCTGGCTGAATTGCCTGGCTGAGGAATTCAGTGTGATATTTCCCAGACCCTTGCTAAGGGACTTTCTACCCCATAAGCACTTCTATGGCTGAATTGCAAAAACTGAGCTGGGACCCTTCTAAGCCAAGCGCTTCCCTACCTGCTCTGGTGCTACCAATACTAGTAGGACTTCACTTTTTGTTTATACTGCACCTTTGGTCTAAGATAAAAAAAAAGATTTGGATGTAAGAACTTACAGGGAAAAGAAAATATTTGCATCAACAATTACAGACTTTTAAACCTTTAAAAGCAAAAAAATAAGAGTGGCAATAACTGCATTTTTCATCTTTAAAGCACCTCATAGTCCCAACATTTTTAGCTGCTGAAAAAGCAGGTATAGCAGACAAATAAATAATATCATTGATGTTTAACACATAATGTAGAAGAAGGAGCTGAAAGCAATTTCAATCATGAGGTTATTTACATACTACACCACGACTAGAATTCAGAAGTTTGCAAGACCTTGTGTAGCACATGTTTAGTCTTCTGTGTTTGGTGCTTCTCTGCAGCACAGCCAATTAGAACAGAAGGAAATCATAATAGACATAAGCTGTGACACATTTTCTTTCTCGACCAAGCAATGAATCCTACTTGTCACAACCGAAAAGAAAAGAAGTGGTGGGTTAAGCACCAACTTATTAGGTGATGGTTAGGAGCAATTCCTCATACAACCTCTTAAGATTCATTCTTACCTGATAAAACAACATTAATCCAGACAATAAACTTTATTAAACAGAGGTAATAGGAATAAAAGGGAGGGAAGAGAGATTCAAAACAAGATAGACTTAAGTATGGTAAGAGATGTACCTACCTGATGAAAACAAATCAACAACATTATTTACAAATTGCAAGATTAATATTATAAAAGTATGCTAAACCCTTCAGAGAAACTCGGCAATTAAATCACCCACATGCAAAGGAAATTCAAAGAGAATTTTTGTCATTTACCAAGTGTATTACGCAAATTGCTGAGCACACCATAGGCATGATAAAATGACAACTCTTAAATTGATCTGCCTGCAGGCTACTGCAAACGGGTCAGTCCCACCCTTTTCTGCAGGTCCTGTTGCAGTCCTGGCCCATACTTTGTCTCAGCCCTAGCAATTATTCGATTTCAATGCACATCAGATTGTATCACCAATCTAATTTAAATCACTTCTTAATTTTCAGTAAAATTTCAGCTGGATGAGCAGCTTTTCCCACGGTCTCCTGAGAGCTGGAACTGGTGCAAAGGAAGAGGCAGGAGCACGTGACAAGGGCAAAGCTGGGCACGGATGTTGTTGGCAGCATGGCCTTGCATCAGCCCAAGCTCTTTATGAAACTCTGAGTGTATGAAAGCAAAGTGGCTACCATAAAAGGCCAGACAGACATGAAGTCAGGAAGATCAATTAAAAATCAGTTTTAATTGTTCTTAATGACTTCTGAGTAAATATATTTTATGCCACTGTAATACTGATGAGTGTTTACCTACTACTATATGACAGTAGTTTTGAAAATGAGTAAAGTGTTCAAACATTTGGTTGCTTTACACAAGAGCAGGGTCCTTGGAGTGCTGCTGATGTCCTTATATAGCCACCTCCCCACTCCACCTGCCCTGCTTTCCATTTCTTCACACGGCCTTGCAAAATCATTAATAAAGTACGACATATTTACAGTGAAGCAGGAATTAGTTCCTGGTGAAACATTTGCGATAAAAAGCATCCATCTTCTGCTGAAAATGGCTCTCATATTGGAGACAAAGCTATTGAAATTTGGAGCAGCTGGTTTTAAGAATATTGGATTTTCATAAGTTTCGTGAGTAATTTAATACATATTAGTTACAAATCATGTAAGACCTGAACCACTAGTAGAAGATAACATAATTTTATGTGTGTCAACAGTAAAGAAATAACATAAAAAGGCATAAGCACTATTTCAAAGAGAAGGTTTTGGTAAATAGCTAGATAAAAAGCCCAGAAAATAAAGATTAACTTCATGTACAACTCTGAACAAAAAGGGAGGTAAATCCAAAAGATAACCAGATATGAAGAAAAAAATTATGCTCAATGGAAGACCTGCCAACAGCAAACAATATCTGAGTCATTAGCAACAAATCATCCACTGCGGCTTGCATCACTGAGATCCAGCTAGATGACATTGCAAGCCTTGTACTAACCAATGATTCTCCACCCCACACAAGCAGGACAAACCATCTCCCAACACTATCTATCTTCTCCACAAACATCACATTTGAAAAGATAGGTCCCTTATGTAAGACTAATTCCACTGGATTCATTTACTGAGCAATAAAAACAAATTGAATGTAAAGTCACATAACATAAATAATTTGACGGTGAGTCCAGTGGTTCTTCAATATGGATACTCAAGAAAGATCTGTCATTCTGGGCCAGCTCAACATACACATTATCAAAGATGGATGTCTAAACCGAAAGTTCTTTTCTCTCCCTCTGATGTCCAGAAGCCACTACTAGTCCTGCTCACAGGGCCTATCACATCTGTCTTTTGTCAATGACGCATTTCTAGCACAGTTTTTACACACCTTTAAAACGTTAAGATCATAGAAACCAAACCACAGAAATGCTGGATCATGAGGGAGCGTAAGAGATCTATTTTAACTCCTAGTTATGAAAAAGAAGTATATCAGTGATATATGTGCCAATGTGTATAAGTGTGTGAAGGGAAGGTGACAAGAGGATGGATCCAGGCCCTGCTCAGTGGTGCCAAGCAGTAGAAAAGAGGCAATGGGCAGAAACTGATACACAGAAAGTTCCACATCAACATGGGGAAGAGCTTCTTTACTGTGCAGGTGACCACGCACTGGAATGGATTGCCCAGAGAATTTGTGGAGTCTGCCTCACTGGAGATTTTCCAGAACCATCGGGACACAATTCAGTGCCATGAGCTCTGGGATGATCCTGTTTGACAAGGGAGGCTGGACCAGATAACTCACTGTGGTGCCTTTCAACCTGACCCATTCTGTGATTCTGTGAGTAAACTCAGACTGTCTCCGACACTCATGAGCTCTCAAAAATTCTAATGATGGACGTTCTACAACCAACAAAACCTCAACTGTCCAACTGCTAAAGTATCCTACAAAAAGACTTTTATAGAATTTAATACTAACATCTTTTATTCATGTCAGCTGATTATCTCTGGCCTTATCTCAGCCAAGAGTGGTAACAGTTTACTGTTGGCCTTCTTATCAAAAAGAAATTTATAAACTATGGCATCTTTCATAATGATTCTCGTTCTTAGACTAGTATAGGGTAAGATTTTAGATTAGATCTTTCATTTATTTTATTTTCCCCTCTGGGCAACTCAAAATTTTTCTAGTCATTTTCAAAGAATAATGTTGCACACTGGACAGTAATCCAGAGGAGGTCTCATGAATGCCAAATTAGGAAAACAACTATTTCCTACTCCAACATACACATTTCTGCTAAATTTATTCCAGAGATAGTTTTGGTGGTTTTGCAAAGACATTACATGTTTGATTTAAAAATAAGCTGTGAACCAACAATCCCAAGGTTTCTCTCAAGGCCCCTTCTGTGGCCTTTCCTGTTAAATTTCCCATTATATCTCTGTGTTGGATTTTAACTGCCCTAAATGCAAGATTTCACACTGTTCTCACTCAGTTTCAGCATATCCCTTTCAAATTATTTCTTTATATGATGAGAATTATTTGCTGTTAGAATATCACTTTCTCCTAGTTTGTTGACTCTGCATCAGTTTCATTATAGTGAAATCCAAGCCCATAAACTCTGATTTTTCTTGCTGTTCCTGAGAGTGACTTCATTAATAGATGGCACTAAGGAATCAGCACTTGTCGAGCAAGAAACATTCAAGAACCTAATTCGGATAAAGATTTATGGACTCCGTCACTTTGTAAAACTCATTTCAAGGAAAGCAACACACTACAGAGATGACAAAGAGTGCAGGACACTCACTCTTAACTCAGTTTAAAGGACAGAAATATAGAATCCACATAGCACATATAGACTCCACATAGCAAAGATCTGCTAATTTGGTGAATTATTATTATTGTGTATTAGCTATACCTCCTCATCACTCACAAAGGTGCCTGCCAGGTGAAGACAAATGATTATGTCCAAGTGCTAATGGGAGAGGGCTGAAACAGACACAATAAAATAGCATTAATTCCTCAAAATACAGAATTTAGTTTGCAGCGCCAGCCAAGGAAAATTTAGTTTGCAGCGCCAGCCCACGAGACTCCAATGAAGCTGTTAGGCACTCTGCCCACGGCACTCACAAGAAGGTATGTCTCTAATGGATTGCAATAGTTTATGCAGTTGAATGTAGCAGTGTGCAGAAGTCATGATGCCAGCACTGTGAATGCAGCCTATCTCTTTCCTCACCTATAATACCCAAGTAAAAAAATCTAGTGGTAGTCAGGTCTTGAAACAGACAACAAGCCTGTCAGAAAAGACTTTCCTTCATCCTTTAAAAATGCAAGAGCGAAAGATACACAAAGAAGAAAATGTTCTTTGATGTGATTGTCCAAACCTCCAAGGCTTTCATTCATGAGAAGGCTTTTAGGAAAGATAGCTCCAGTCTGTACTGAGAATCTCTTATGTGAGATTGTATGTCACACAGAGTACAACCTGAATGTAAGGCCAGGAGCTGTAAATGACATTTTAGTGAAAAGGTGGTTTTATTTCTCTAAAGGCACACAAGATTCAGTACCTATAATTCAGTGCAAAATACTGCTCAGACACCTGAGAAAGACTAGCAGTCCAGGTCGTCCTCTACTGTGAGTGGTCTCCTTCAGTCTGAAGACATCTAATGATAAATATCAGTGAACAGCCATTACTTCCAAGACCACGACCTCCTTGTCTTTCCACCTCTTTATATGAAAGTATAGATTTATTTAGAAGCTCCAGCTGGACAAAATGCCACAAGACATCCTATGAACAGCACAATCTGCCGTAAAAACAACTGACCCATCGTTGCTTCTCTTCACTGGCCACATTAGTTTGCTGTACCAAAGTTCAGAGTCTTCATCTTTTACCTTGAAAATACTCAACTTTCTGATAACATGCAATGAAAGTTGTTTCAGTTTTAATATGCACTTTCAATATGCACTGAAACAAAAATATAGATTCTTATATTTGAATTTTTTATACTTACATGTTTATAAACTCAAAGGGAAATGAGCTTTGACTCACTGTACACAATTCAGCTACATTGCACACAAGAAGTAACAGGGATATCATTTTGCACAAGGAATGGGACGAAGTAGGGAATTTTTATAGGAAAGTACAGCAAGAACACATCCTAGGTAGGCTGAACATTTGACTCAAAGGATCCTGCAGAATGGACAGGTGAAAAGGAAAAAGACAGAGACACAGGCCTGAAAATTTAAAAGAGGAGGGCAAAGAATACGAGCAATAAGCTTGGGCCTGGAAAACCCATGAAAGAAACTAGAGAAGGTTGGGATTGCTTTATCTTCAAAAGGAGACGATCAAGCAAAAACTTAATAAAGTGTCAGATACCCAAGATCATTGTGTCATGTTTTTTAACACAAGAAAACGTGTTTAAGTAACATCAACAAATATTTTAAAAAGTATTAAAATCAATATTAATAAAAATATTTTTAATGTGACATTGAAATGTAGTAAAAAGAAGTGTCTGTGTATAGAATGACTGATTTGGGAATTTTTCTTACAAAAAGTAAATAAGACTGAGAAGTTAGATGAAAAAGCAACTACGTATTTCTGTAGGTAGCAATAGTCCCATAACACAATAAAAGCTATGTGAAGAGCGTATCAGACAATGTGTATCAGGCCTTAATCTCTTAAGTACTAACAGATAAAATAAAGTCTATGGACAGGGAAGACAATGCCATGTCTTCCCTTTTTGTCTGAAACATGTGGAACTCGGTGCTCTCAGACGCATTCCCTTGGACTTAAAACCTGAATCAGTATGGCAAGTCCTAATATCATGAACAGACAGATTCATAAAAATGTAACACCAAGTTACAATCAAATTTAATTGAGCTTTACAAAAAAGGAACACCTCAAGAAGATTTACTTGTGAAGAGTAGCTGCACTTCCTTCTGACCATGCTCAGAGAGATCCTCCTACGTATTTCTTTCCAATATTGTAACTCTTGAAAGGCTCTCTTCCATCCAACTCCAGGTGATTTTCTGATATTGTAGACAGTTATCCAGATAGTGAGACACATTTATAATTAAAAAAGACCTTAAGTGAGAATCAGGTTCTCCAATTCATTACAAGTTTCTATCTATGTAATTCAAAGGCTACTTGCCACAAAAGACTGCAGCTCTTGGTTAATTTTGAGGATAGTTTTGATGGAAAAAAGCTATTGGAAGAGGGAAGGGGAAATTTACTTTTATTAAAACTTATTAAATTAATAAAATATATTCTTTTTATTAAAAAATAATTATAAGGTTTATTCTACCAAAAAAAATTGATATTGGATATTGCACGTATGGTTTACAATTCATTCTTATCCATATGAAGTTCATTTCCAAATTCACTTTGATACTATGTCTGAACTAGAAAGAGCAGAGGTTAAATAGGAATGAAACAGGAAATGGAACAACAAATAAAAGCTCTGAAACAAAGCCCTATGTTTTCTGTAATCTGGTGGCTAATGGCTTTATGCAGCAGGAACACTACACATGGCGGGGGGGGGTACGGAAGGCAGCAGACTGTTGTGTATCCGAGTTCTGCCAACCTACTCAGCAGAAAGCTGGCTGGTGTCCAAAGGTCTAACTAGGAAATACAAAAACACAGTTCTAAAAAACCAACCCTTTCAAGCTCCCTGATCCACATTGCTGAGTTTTTCCTTTGGACATCTTTTTTTTCTTTTCTTTTCTTTGCAGAAACAGCTGCAGAAACATTCTTTTTTAATAATTCAGAAGTTTACCCCAAAACTGGATTAGAAATGACATATCTGCTTAATCTTGGACCAGAAAGCTTAGGGCAGATTCTTTATAGACATTTCTGGCTACAACTCATGCCCCCACAAACACACAATGCTCATGCACGGTCTCTTGGCTGCCTTTATGTGTAACCATCTGTTAGGCAGAGTCGCCCATTCACAAGCAGTTCCAGCCTGTTTCCCAATCGTCCTGAACCCGAGCGAATGCTGGCTGAGATACACAATTGTGCTGTTGCCACTCGCAGGAAATATCTTTGGCCTGACTGTGATGTCAATCACACTGATCTCACATATTTCTGTAGATTTTATCACACGTAACAGAACTTAAAGCCAAAATGAGCAATGAGTGGATAATGTGAAGTCTGCTTTATAGGCACTGGTAGCTCTGGTGTTTTGTAGGATAAGCTGCTAAGTAATTTAAAGAAACTAGGCAAAGAAGTGGCCCCAAGAGTTGCTGACCTTGGGCAGTGATACTCACCTAATCCCACCTTTGGCAACATTAGAATTTAAGATTAAATAATTTGATCTCACATGGCTACAAGCAACATGAGAACAAACCATGAGCTGTGTGGTTGTTGACATGAGTGGGACCTTAAAATACAAGTTGCATGGATATCTTGCTAATGGAGGTGTAAGAAATACAAATCAAAACTAAAAGACTCAAGTGAGACCCATAATTAAATTTTAGTAAACTTGACGGCAAATCTGTGAATGAGACTAGTGTTTCCTATTCTTTCAAAGACAGATTTTGCACCGCATTTGATTGTGATGCTAAAAACCTCCTCATAGTTAACATTTACATCTTCACTGAAGTTTCTCCTTTAAGTGGTTTCTTAAACAAGAGAAGACAGATGTTTGAGAAACATAAAACAGATCCTTCCATAGAAGAAAACGTGAAGGACTTTTTATCATTTCTCTGGGACAGATCATTCTTCCTTATTTTTGGTAAGGCAAAATTTGCTGTGTAAGGTAATACTTTAACTAGACCAAGTGTATAGCTGGAAAAATGGATATGCTTTCAGTACAAGTATGCTAAGTACTTTCATGATCTGCCTGCAAAACATGCCAATACCTCTGATTTTTGAGGCTCACTATTGCCAGGGCTTGCCCAAATTTGGGAAAGTATTTGGGCATATGTCTGAAAACTCAGAACATATTATGCATGAAAGTCCTACTATCTTAAAAAGAAAAAGAAAACAGTTAAGCAGGTGTTCAAGGTAGCAATTACACTCAGACAACTGATTCTGACAGAGGCCAGAGACCCAAGATGCTCCGTCAGTCTATTTTCTTACAGCAGGCTCAACAGCCTGTAAATCCTACCAGTCTTTGCAGTAGACAACGGTAGAATCTTTTATGGGACATCTCATCCATACTTTGTCCTACCCACTCTCTAGGACAGCCTGCCTGCTCAACATTGCTTCTGTAATGTCTTTGCAAGATCAGGTAGGAACCACGGAAAACAAACTTGAGGTTCTCTTCCCACTTGTCTCCAATCCTGACTTCAGTGCTCTCCTGTCAGTGAAAAGCACGAGGGATCAGTGAATTTGGCCTCAATCCCAGCCTTCAGACCACTCTTATATGTAGGTGAAGATATAGCTACTACATTTTACTGGATTACGGCCAAGTCATTCAGTACTTTGAGGGAATATCCAGACCCTGAATCAATTCAGAAAATTTCCTTGAACTTAAGAAACCAGACTTCTTAATGCATCTTGAAATATGGACCATTCTTTAGGTTATTTGGTGACATGGAAGTCAATACTGTCATGTCTGATGTTAGAACAGTCTTGAGTCTTGCCAGTTAAACAGTAGACTAAACTGCCAAAAGTCATACTATCTTTATTCTTGAGCAGAACTTCACATCTTTCAGTAGAGCATCCACTTCAATTCATTAGAAAAATTTAAAGTTCCTAATTGCACACATCAGTTTGATGTTAATTTTTATTGGAGTTTTTCCTCATCTTTAATATAGTCAGTCTATTCATCTGAAAGAACTGCATATTTTGGAGTTTGTCATCTGACTTCTTGTAAACTTCTCATTTGGCACTAAGTGCAATGACCATGTTGATTAGAGCAACCATATGACATGGGGCTGGAATTGCTGTCAACTCATTACAAAAATATATAAGGCCTCACTTTTAATTACTCATTTAGTAACAGATTAGTTCTTATTGCCTGCCAACAGCATGACCTCTCTCTCTTTCAAGGTCAACATAAATCAAAAGAAATCAGATGAGCTTGAACTTGTTGTTTATTCACTTCTAACTCTTTCATAAGAAAATCTGTTTAACAAAAAAATAAAAAGCAAGTCTCCATTCAATAAAGAGACCATTATTAGGGCTAAAGAGCCAAATTTCCTGTTGTGTTTTTTTTCTGAATAGCCTCAAGTAATATTCCAGGAAAAGTGCCTTGGTACTGTTTTCTTTGTGAAATAAAAAGAAAATCGGCATTAGAAACATGAGATTGCTTACAGGTTTCAAATACCAGTATGAATAAGGGTTTCCTGGTTCCATGTTTTAAGGATTAACTGTATTAAGCACTACAAAATGACATTTGTCATGTATACTTTAGCTGTCTTGATCTGACAAACCTCTGCAAGCCTTACAAATACAGGTTGTATGTGACTTTTCTGAGATTGCTCTTGAATAATGCAAAATTATACAAAATGCATCATTTCACCTCCAAGGAAAAGAATCAATAAATAAAAAATTCTTAAATACAACTAAATAGTACTCTTTCAATGATTAATTATGACTTAGAGATATGAAAGGCTTGGCTGCACCTGTTTGTGTCAACAAAAATTCCTTCAAGGTTTTGCTGTCACTGATGTTTTAGCACCTAGATTTTCATTAATGATAAAATTATCTTTGTGGGTCTTCTGGCCATGAAGGATGTGCTTTACTGGCCATGTTCTACAGACTGTTTTTACAAAGAGCTATGTATTTATCCAAGTGCCCAGTCGGTTCAGATGGGGAGAAGGTGCTCAAAGGCCTGGACCTCATGACTTTTTTGTTTTGCCATAAATACTTTCTGTAGGTCTGTCTTTTTGTTTCGTCATTGTTGTTTTGGTTTTTTTTAACAGAAATGCTTACTTTGGCTTATTCTGTAACATAACACATTCTAACCTCTGCTAAAATTGTGCCTCACGCTGATCAAACTCATTTCCAGTCCTTTAAAAGGAAAAAGCCACATTAACAGAAGTGCAGGCACACCAGTATCTCACCCTTTACATGTCCAAATCTGGAAACACATTTGATTAACACACACAAGTCAGTCCTCACTCACAGGACCCAGTGTGTTGGTCCAGGTTGCAGATGCCCATGAAGCTAGAAGGAGAAACCAGATCAGTTTCCCAAGCCTTGGTACCACTCTTCGTCCACAAGACTGTGAAGGGTTTGAAATTTGCCTTGGTCCTTCAAAGAACATTTACAAGATAAGTGACATTGGATGAGATAGTTTAAATATTGGCATTTATGACATAAAAGGTATGTAATTAACTAGTAAAAGACATAGGTGACACACAAAATGCATTAAGGGACACACTCACATTTATGTTCTGAAATATACTAACAATTACTAAGGGACAATACTTTCTTAACACAGACATCTTTGACTCTCATGTTGAGATGTCAAACTATTAGTCAAGCACCTGACTAATTTATTCATTCCTATATTTCTTCAGCATGATTTGCAGGTTCATTTTAGCAGGAACATTATAATGACAAATACATAGACAAAGTAGAATATGTTATTCATATATGCAATAAAACCACCAAATGTATAGTCATGACTTATTGCAGTGCAATGTGTACGGCCTTTTTGGCCAGATGATATACCAGATGTTTCACTTCCTTTAGCTTTGAAAAGTTCACGTGCAGCAGAATCAGTTCCTGAGGGTAAGGGTGGGGCTTAAGTATCTGAAGTTAAATGCACAAGAATTGACAAATAAGGAAATATTTTATTCATAAAAATAATTTTCTGTGTAAGTCTTATTTTTTCCTGTTTACCTCAGAAGAGTACAAACTGTTGAGGCAGACTGTAGGTAAAGTTTTGATTAAGGTTTTTTTTCCTTTTACAGCTCTCTTTTCAGTTTTCCTAGTTTAAAATAAATTTCATTTAATTTTTAAAGGACAAAAGGATAAATCACATCTGAAGTAGCTATGGAATGCATAACAGGTAGGAATATATTGGTTTTGTATAGTCATTCCTTTTACAAAAAAACTCAAGGGAGGATAAAACCCAACACTTTATTTTAAAGTGTCGAAGACCCATCTGCTCTCTAGATACATTTTGCCCATGAAAAGTATGAGCAAGACATAGATACAAACCTGTCCTTTGAGCTGCTGGGTCTTTCTCTGTATCTCCAGCTGACATCTAAAAAGAATGTGGGCTCAGATTCGCAGAAATTGTCGCAAGAATAAGGCACCAGTGCATGAAGCACAAGAAAGTCGTGAAGGAATTTACTGCCAGTGGAGTGGGCAATGCACTCGAATCATCACTAGAGCACCAGACAAGGCAAGAAAATTGCCCAAGTTTTCACTAGAAATAAAACACATTCCCCTCCCCCTCCCCCCCCCCCACCTTTATTTTCTTCATCTGAAATAGAAGGTGGCCAGACCTGCTCCATTCCAATGAACTGGCAGCTTTGGGCTGGCCCCTTTCCACATTTCAACAAAATTGACAGTAGCCACCAGTCCTCCCATTAGCTCCACAGACTTTTCATTGAAAATTCAGGAATACTCAAGGGCAACCGCTAAACCTGGGCCAGCCCCAGCTGGAGCCGAGGGACTATAAAACCCTGCAACATATATGGATCCCACCTTTCCTTCCTGGCAAAAAACTGCCAACCTCTCAGGAAGGAGGCAGAAGAAATCTTATACAATCCAAGATTTTACAGTTCTGAAGGAGGCCAAGGGGGTGTAAATTCCAGCTAGACCCCTGCGTATTGTTAAATTTTAAAGAGATAGTTCAGCAGGATTTGCTGGGTCTTACAAGTGCCTACATACACCCTTCACAGGCATCCCAAAAGATGGGGAGCAGAACAGGCTGGGGTTTATTTTTTTTTCTGATTCCATTTACCTATCCTGAACCGTAAGAACATTAAAGCCTGAAAACAGAACAGACCACAATGGAAACTGTATTAACACTGCACTCTGCTGTGTGTTACATGCTATACATCCTTTCTATAATTTCTTCTCTATAACTCTGTTTAACCTCAGGGAGTAGTTTGAACTGTGGTTTGTATCATACGTGTTGTACAGAAAAAAATAAGTCATTGAACACACTTGTGCTTGCTTCTTTAGGTGTCTAGAAAGTTTCTTTTCCCACCAAATGGATGCCAATGGTTTTAAATGAAAGTATTCTGAAAAGCAAACAACAGACGAAAACCGACTGTTCAGAATAATAGCCCTCTTAATTGTAGGGGTTGTCCCTCATTAACCCCACTCATCTGCAAGAGGGTGTCTGAGCTTCTTCCTACGTGGAGACACTGTCTGTCTCCCACATTCTCTGCAGCAGATATTCAGATCAAGATGCACTTGTATTTTTCAATCTAAAAGAGAGGCTCGATTTGTAAGTCTAGTGCCTTTTCCTGAGAAAGAGAAGGTTAAAGAGCAAGGGGAAAAAAACCCCCAGCATACCGAAAAAGAGTGAATGCACTGAAAATCAAAGCAGCACTTAAAAGCACTAGGTGGCAGCACAGCAAATGGTATTTCTTCCTCCAGTAATGAAAGTCGTTGAAAACTACAGAGGGATTTCAAAATCAATGTATTACTCTAAAATTATATTACAAAAAATTTGGAAATAAAAGGAATACCAGTACAAAAGGAGAGAAGACAACACAACAACCACTCTCCCTTCTCTTAAGAGTAATGCTTTACAGCATGCTTCTTCGCAAAACCGGATGGCAGCACTATTGCCCAACTACAAAGCTCCAAAATGTACACTGGATGCATCTCTCCCTTCCTCAGGGTCCATACATCACCCCAGACAACATCTGCCCCAGGATGCTTGTTGACTGGTCTGGAAAACATGGGTGTCTACAGCCTGTCAGCTCTGCCTTCACCAGAAGGAAGTTTTTCCACACAGAGGATAATTCAAGGACACTGGGAGGAAGTTGGTGGCCATCTACAGTCTTAGGCCTGAAGAAATAAACGGTACAAATCATCTGGGACTGGACCAGAAACTGTTGGGTTTTTTTCCCTTTTTATCTATTATGTACCCCCAGCCTTGCAGTTCCTTTATTTTTTTTCCCCTGACTATTTAATATATTTCTTGTGATCTCATACACTCTAGCACCATGCCAGGATTTTTCAGAAACATGTAGAATGCGTATCCCCAAGAGAAAGCCACGATCAGTCCTGGCTCTGACTTAAAAACAGACTCCTTTGAAAGCAATCCTGAGCTTCAGCCTCATCCTTTGAGAAGTGCATGAGCATACACTCACACATGTGTGTAGATACACACGTGTAATCATATGGCTGGCATTCAGTTCAGCAAATTAATTCCTCTGGTGCTGACATCTGTGACTCTTCAGTTGGTGTTGCAGAGGGTCACAGAGCAAATGTAACTGCAAAAGAATCTTATGGAACTGAATGTCTGAGCAACTGAGCAGCAAATGTAACTCGGTGTCAGTAAGTGCAATGCAGCTACTTAAAGATTCTTAAGTATGGGCCAAGCCTGTTGTAAAAGGTTCTCTGAAATCATCAGCATCTTGCTTTGCAACAGTTAAAGCACAAAATGGAAGAGGAAAACAAAACAAAAGAGCAAAAGAATAGAAAAATGTTAGAAATCATCGTCATGACCAATCCATCCAACCAATGACAACAGAAGATACAGAAAAGATACAGCAAAACAGAAAGTGTACAATGTCTACAGAAATTACCAAGTACATGAAACTGTTTCCATTTGATGAAAGATCAGTTAGACTATTATTCTTCAACTTGGAAAGGACAACTGAGAGAAGAATAGGCAGCTTTAGAATCATGACTGATACGGAGAAAACAAACAGAAATCAATTACTCTGCATTTCTCATCATCTTGGAATCAGTGGGAATCTATGTAATTATTAAATATCAGGCTTAAAGTGAATAAAAATAAATACTTATAGTAATCAGCTATAGCATGGAGCTCATTGCCACAGGACATAATGAGAAATCAGAAGGATTTTAAAAGGGCTGAACCATTTGATGGAAGACTTTCCAGCCATGACTGTGTAACATGATGGCCCAAATGCATGGTGGGGCATCTCATGCAGTTTATAAACCATCAGTAACGCAGTGCAAAGAATGTCCACTAGGAAAGGATTACTCTAAAAATCCCACTGATAATAGTTTCCCTAAGTATCAAGGACAAGATCCTGTCATACACAGACTGCTGGTTCCACCCAATAAAGCTGTCATTGGATGTTATACTAGAGAAAACACTACTTGTAATGCGTATCAATCCTACATATTAAAGATTACAAATTCATGTTAAAAAAAAAAAAAGGAGGGCCAATAATAACAAAACAAACAAAAAAGATCAGCAAGGCAAAACAGTGAGGTCTGCACTGACCCATTTTCTTTTTCTGACGTGTACACTTGAGTCAGTCTAAAGATATCAGTATTGCACATGAACACCCAGAGACATAGTCAAGGGCTTATGAAAGCATTCAGTCAAACACTGGCCTTATTAAAATCATAGATTTTTTTTTATATGTTCAGTATATATTTGAGGTAAAAAGCAAAAGTTGAATAGTCTAGCTCCTAAAATCCACACTTACAACATGTATTTTGCCCAACTTTTATGGGAAAATCCAGCCTTTTTCACTCTTCTATAGGCTCTTTGCTCCCTTGCAATTTGATCTGTTTCTCCAATTTGAATTCCAAATGGGAACTTACTCCAGAGCATTTCCAACAGCTTGAAAATTAAAACATCTCAAAGAAATACATTAGGCTTTTTGGCTGAATCCTTGCAGATCCAGATGATACACTGGAGATTGAGTGGCATGTTTTAGCAATATCAATGAAAATTCAGCCAACCACCAGATCATCAGTTTATTGTCCCTGTGTCACCATATTTAGTGATAATCAGGGAAACTACTTCTTTTTCAGGATATTTCCATCAGTAAACAAGGCTTATAACAGTAAACAAGGTTTATATTCTTTCCATGTGCCTCACTCCTGCAAATTTCATGGAGATATGTGCCAGGCAGAGGCACACGGAGGCACTTAATTAATGTTTTCACAGATAGAGAGGATGCAGAATGAATGGAAACATTTTCTTATATGCCAGAGAAGCCATACACAAGATCACTATAAGAATCCTGCTAACAGAACCCCCTGTGCTTGCAGTTCACTCACCATGTGGAGAATTTTAAAAGATGAGAGTTAATACATAGGGCATTAGCTGTATTTCCAGGAGTACACGGGCTGTGCTACACAATTAATTGTTCTGAAGGCTAGAAGAGATGACAGTGATAATCAGGATAATCCCCTGTACACAAAAGGGAAGCAGCCTTATTAACTCCTGCCTTTGACTCCAACCCCTACAAATGAGTTACAAACATGATTTTAAGAAAAGCATCCATATTTTGTTTTCAGGTTTTCAATAGTGAGGAACTTGCTAGGCTGTTCCAACTTTTAATTACCATTAAATATTTAGATCTTGCTAGATTGTTATCAGCCAGACAGAACAACCAGTTTAGACCCCCATAAGGGTTTTCTTGTATATTTGTAAGTCTAACTCTAAAGAGTTTCTTGTTTAATGGAAGAAGTAGGGTGAACTTGTTCTCTGAGTGGAAAACATATTTCCCAACCCTTTGGATCACCCTTGTAGGCTCTCTTTGGACTCTGCCCAGTTGTTTTTTTTCAGCTGTGGATTTCAAAATTTGACCTCATGATCCTGATGTGATCATAGGTACTAAATATGGAGGTAATATAGCTTCCACATAGTTATTTAATATTCTTCACTCTGTACATCCAATGGTCCTTCTTGTTAGGATCTACTGTCTCCATAGGAGAAGTTGGTAGTTTCCAGAATGCTGGAGGAGAAAAACAGCCTTATAAATTTTACTACAATATGGCCTTCAAGAGTCATTCCTGTTATTTCTGCAACTGCCAAGGAAGGAAGAACAGGTGCTATGTGGCAAGAACAGCTGGAACGAGGACTGGCAGCTTCCAGCAGCAACTGCTGCCATACCTCTCTTACCTTCTTCATCCTTCCCTTTCTTCCCCCTCCTCCCTATTTAAGGTTGCAAGAAAAGCTGCAAATCTCAACACTTCCAGCTAACTCTGCATCCCAGATTCACTTCGTCAACATCTTTCTCGCTTTTTTCTGACTGGTTTTAACTCAAGTTTGGCCTAAACTTGGATCCCTGGATTACCATTGTTAGTGCTCCTCCCATTTCTGATTCTGGATCCTTTGGCTCCCCAGATGCTCACATACAGTTAAATATGCACCTAGGCTATCAGGATAAAAGCCACATTATAAAGATGTGGATGACATGCCCTTTTCCTAGACAGCTGAGCCTGCAATTTGCAAAAAGTAAACTCATTTTCCCATACTAAGGGTTGAAAATCATAAAGACTGCAGCTAAATAATAGGGAAGTGATACATGATGGAAAGGACAGAATGATATTTTACTGCTAATAAATGAATCTTAACTTCGAAATCAATTATGAAAGTATGAAGCAATATATTTTTAAATTACTAAGACACAAAGACATTAAGACATGTATAGGTAAGTTATAACAATTTAAGAAGTGACACCTTCGTCACCTTGACTGGAAAGCTCTGATGTAATAACTACTCCAAGGTCAATTGTAATTGAGGGGAAGGGAAAAAAAAGGAGGAAAAATAGCATTTGGAAATCAGACACCTCCATCTAGCAAATAGTTAAAAAATATTTTCTAAAGATAAACTAATAAAGGTGTCTACATATCAAGAAGACATTTGTCTGCAAGATGCAGCTGAGCAAGTAGTAGGAAGAGGGAGTTGTGGTGCCACACCCCTGCTTTGGGGATAACTCTGTCCATGCATCACTGAACATGGGTGGAAGACATTGCAGTCATCTTAGCTGCTGTTCCCCCCAGGAAATCTGTCCAGATGCACTGAAGAGGAGCAGTTTTGCCTAACAATGTTGCTATGTGTTCAGTGAATCTCACTGCAACCTAAAGCAGAGAAACGTGATCTTGTAGGGATCTGAATCCAAGGCCACACTGCCTACAAGGATGCCAAGAGGTTTATGTTGAATGTTCCAGTTTTGGATTTACTCTGATTTCAAATGTAAGTACATCTAATGCACATCATGTGACTCAGTGCACAAGAGTTCCTCCCAGTTTTGACCCAGTTGTTATTGGACAACTAGTTTTTCAAGCTGTGAAATCCACTTTATAGCAAGGCCTTAAAACCGTGGCAATGTCTTTGAATGACAAATGCAGGCCTCCTCTGAAATACATTTCAGCTATGTGACCCTGATTTAAGTTAAAATTCATAGACTGTTAATTAGCATGTGGAACAGGAAGTTTCTAAATAGCTCACCAGGTATGTATTTGGCAGGCAGTACACCAACACTTGAAGTGTGGTTAAAAAACCTCACTCTTTTACATCACTGAAAGTTTAATAAATATTTATTTCTTCAGGGACCTCCTATGTTAATGAAACCTGTCTGCTCTTGTTTGAATCTTTAAAACTCATGTGTTAAATAGTAATGCTGAGGTAGTGTCTCTGAAATTGCACCGCTAACAGCAGAGCAAATACAGAGCATAAGTGTTTTTTCTGTCTATTTAACAGTTTTTATGTGTCTGCTAAGTGCTTGTTTTCTGTTTTGTTAATCATTCCAACTCCCATAATAATTACACGAAAGAGGAAATCGCTATTTCAAATGCTACCGTTTCTCTGGTTCTCTAGAGCTAAAAGGAGGAAGCAGGATTAGATGGCTTTCTCAAATGTTTTTTATTTTGCTAATCATGTCAAAATCACATTTCTGTGCACATTACCTAGTCAAATAGTCCCTCAAAATGCTGCATTATTTATTTCATATCAGGAAGCAATTCCATTTACCATATAAGATAATAGTCAATGGCTTGAACTATTTTTTTTTAATCAATGCTATCATTTTCTAAGACCTTTTGCCCTGTCCTCAAACTTTGTTCAACTACTGGTGTATAACTTGCACTTCTGCAGGTTAGCTTTCCAGCCCTGGAATGACACACTGCATGGCAGTCCTGCCAGGCAGCCTGATGCCACACGTCAGAAAGCGCCTTTGGTGCCAAGTGCCACATGCCAAAAGAGAGGAAAGTCACAGAGACTCATTCTGAAAGGAGCCCTGCTCAGATCACTCTCTTTACAGCAGACTTACTCTCCACCTAGGTCACCTCCTGACTGCAAATCATACTTTAATTTGATCTTGAATTTGTTCTTTCTTGTTTTGAGTCAATGCCTGCATATTTTATGTCACTGTATTACCTAGACAACATCCTGAGGCTCCTTCCAACCTCACCTGTCCTATGATCCCATGGGTGCTGCTGAAAGAAAGCCTGAAGCAGCTTGGCACTGTGGTTATTCCATGTGGTTCATGATCCTTTACATTTGTTCCTGTCATTGTGTGAGCATGGAGATGCATTCATTAGTGCACAGGAAGTGTAGAAGTCTGCTCCTATACAAGAGTGACCTGGTGAGAGATGACATGCCTGGGTTCAGGGAGCTAAAATACTGTTTTCTTTTCTACTCTCATCTTTGTATTACACTACTGTAGTTTTATTGATTCTTTGAACAAAGAATTCATGCAGCAGTTGATTCCGGGAGATCTGGAAATCCAGCCTTTGCAAAGCAATATTGACTACAGAATAACTCAAATTCCTATAATCCTATGAGAGATTTAAAATATTGGAGATGCATCTTCATTTATATGGCCTTTCCTCCAAATGAAACCTGCAAGTAATACTTGACACTTACTCCCTGCTCCATGAAAAATGTTTCTCCTGCAGTCGTAAGGCTCCTGAGGCAGCTAAAGTGATACTGGAAGACATTCCAGGAGTGTCAATGAAGAATAAGAGACTGAAATAGCCATTAATGGGAGTTTTTGTACTAAATGTCATTCAATCCTGATTCTTGGTCACACCAGCTTCAAGAGGTGCTGGTGGTACCTCATATTCTCTGAGTAGAGAACTTCACTTCTAGTCTGGACAAATGCATGAGCCTGGAGGTCAAGGGAGGTGATGGTGAAGGTGATGTTCAGATTACTGGAAATCTAGAATCTCAGTATTTATGATATACTGATATTGCCATTCGAATGTCACATTTTACTATAGCAGGAAATATGTTGTCAGGGTAAAGTTTTAGCTCAAACTTGGCTGTCTATTGCTTTGTGAATTTCCAGCTTCACGTCCTAAATGTGTGTCTCTTAATTTATCCAGGCTAGAAGTACATCTGTTCAGTATTTGGCACATGAAATATTAGGAAGTATGCACTGAAGAAATATCCAGAACAAGTTATCAACCTACGTACAAAAAAATATTGAACTGAAATTTAAGAACCAATTTTACCTCTCTGATCTGTCTGGCAGATCTTTTCACTATTGCTCTCTTGTCCAGTACATACATTCCCATGATGTCAAATGGGGTTTTATGGTACACAAAGGCAATAAAAAGTGTGGTGAGATTCACCCAGCAGACACAGTACTGATGCCAATGATCAGCTGGCATGTAATTAAAGAGAAGGAAAATAAGAGACTTTTATGAGGTTCAGCCTGCAGATAGAAGAAAAGAGCTTAGCACACATCTCAAAATGACAAGGTAGAGCAGCTAATTTTGCACTTCAACATATGAATTTCCATTTATTATAATTTTTTTTATACTGCAAAAAGCATCTAAATTCTGCAATCAATTTCCATTGCTCCATTTCCACTAAAAATTGGCTGATATATGGTTGTGCCATAGAGACATTTTGTAGAGGAGCACCTGTTCTTCCTGCTGGGAGGAGGCAGGAGTTAGACATAATAGGACTTCCCATGCCAGAATGTCATAATATCTACTTTAAGCACTTTATATTTCTTTCACCAGACAGCAATCCTTGTTCCAAATAAATGACAATTGAACCTAACAACCAGTCATCAACTTCTTTATCCCATTTTACAGACAAACAATACAATTGGACAAGCAATGACTTGTCCAATTGACTGCATCACTGGCAGGACAACACTTCTCTAACATAAAAAATTACAGTATAAATAGTTTCACGTGCCCCAAGTTAATCTAGCACTTTGCAAATTGATGCAGTTATAACTGCTTTAAAGAAGCATCAACTATTTGGCATAGGTGCTTTTAAAAACAAATGTACCATATAAACCCAAATTTATGATACTTTTAAATGGTATTTTAGGAGAAGTTCTAAATTGCTGAACAAATTAGTGTCAAACCTTATTCAAACAGACTGACATAACTCCAATCATCAAAGGCAAGGATCTTGTGCTCTATACTATTTGAAATGCTTGTGCTCTGAATGTGAACATTTTGATGAGATTGTACTGGACTGACAGTCATATCCCATTGAATTATGTCTGATATTAGAAATATAAAGCAAAACAAACTTGGAATTATTGCATATATGAGTAATGAAATTCATGTGAAGTCTGAAATCTGGAGCTAAGGATTCCACTTGTTGCACCACATCATGCTCTGCAGGGCAATCAGTACACTTCATAAAATTCTTGATCTTTCATAGAGAAGAGTATTTGATTTCCAGTTTCTCTGGGCACCTTATTGAAAGCCTCTGGTTTTTGACTTACAAATGTAAGATTTTTTGCCTGAATTAAGAGGTGAGCTGAAACCACTCCCTGTAATACTATTTGCAGATTGATAGTACTACTACAGAAACTAGAATTAGCTGCAACCACCTTGAATGCTAAGCAGCAAGACCTTTTTTTAATTGAATATGCTGTTCTGTGTTTCTATTTGCTGGTTTCATCTTTTGCATTTTCCTGAGTGAGGGATGAAATACAGATCTTGAATCTGATTTTTTTTTTTTTTTTTTTTAACTTCAGAAAGATACAGGACATTCTGAACCTTCACATGCAAGCCTATTTTCATATTTTTACTTTAGAGTCAGAACCATCAAAGAGTAGAAGCTTATTGTCTTAATTCTTTATTTGGCTGATTCAAAAGAAGTATCTGAAGAGCACCTGAATTTGTAAGATTTCATTATTCAAAAGACAAATGGAAAGCAAACACCATGAAAAAGATGCAGTCATGACTGCAGTTCACACTGTGATCCAGCCAAGAGATGCAGGTGAATACAAAAGAAGAATAAATACCATTCTGAAAATGATACAGAGTATTTTGACTTCCATTCTCCTCCTGGCAGAAGTACATCACCTACTGCACTTCAAGTTCTGTTGAGCCACCATGGAAAGGGCTGATAAAGAATGTGTCCTTTTAAAGTTTCTTTTAAAGTTCAGAGCAGTGGGCCACAGCCTCAGGAGGACTCCGCTGTGTCAGCTTCGTGTTAATGACACATTGTAACACATATTTTAGGTTTTACACTGCAGCACACTTTGTGACTAAAACATGTGATCTACAGCAAGCCCTGGAGCCGTAGAAATGAAGGATTCTCTGCAACTCACAGTGACTCAGAAAGATCAAAGGAAACTCCGGAATCGAGTAAAAATGGACTTTCAAAGATGACCTTCAACTATTTTTGTCATTGGCAAGACTCTATAGGAATTGCTGCCGAAGACTCCAAAGACACCACAGACAGTGAGACAGCTCTGTGTAACATCTCCATGTGCTCTCTCACCTGCAATGGAATCATACACAAGTCAAAATTAGGACTGCAGCTTTCCTCTGCTCTGTATTGTACAAAAGGTTCTGCAGATACCTGAGAAAGCAGCCAAGCTTGCAAATCATAAAGGCAAAGGGTTCACTCTGTTCTCTGGTGCCTATGTTCAGTTGCAGTATTTCGTTCAGAGTTTGAACCAGCAGAAAGGTCTATTTGGACAGAGATCTTTGCAAACAGGTTTGTAGCAGTGAGAGCAGGATCCGCCTTCGGCTAATGCTTAACCCATTGTGCTGACTCCTCACAGCAGCAGCTGTGACCGGGGACTATAATAAATGAAAAGGGACGGTATCAGTAAAAGGCACAATATGGCTATACAGCCTAACTGTGACAACCACCAGTATCTAAATTGCATCTGATTAATTTTCTTTCTATAATTTTAATAAATACCCCATCCTTATTTCTGAATGTTCTGTGAGTTTAATATCTAGGTATAGTGTGTTAAATTCTGTGCTTTTAGAAAGAATCAAGGTAACATACCTCCCTGAAATGGATGCTCCGCAAAATTAGAGGGAAAATGGCAACCATCAACGCTGACATTTGAAGAATAAATACATAAATAAATGAAGGGAGGAGAGGCAGTAAGATTTTTAAATTTTGTAGCCTTCAAAAATCACCTCTGTGTCTCCCCGATAGACCACATTACATTCTCAATTTTCAAACAAAATCCTTTTGACAGCACAATATAGCTTTTAGATTGACCAGCTAGTCTCTTATTTGGGTAGGCAAATGACTACCAGTTATGATGGTAAAGATGACAGACATTGCATCTTCAAAAAACCCTCTCTGTTGGGAAAATTAGCTCTAACACATAGTGAGTATTACACATGCTGCCTGGAGACATACAGACAAATAAATTTGTAATTTTTTAGTGAGAGTAATGTAGACAGGGGGCTCAATTCTCACCTCTGTTCTACTCTCGCCGCTGCAGTTGCTTTAATAGCTCTAAAGAGGCTCAACCATGTACATTGCAGCCCAGTGTTCTCCAACAGGCACGGCTGGTCTCCTCTGCAGTTATCCTCTCAGCTTTCTGGAAGCAAATTGTCTTTGATGCAATGTCCCCAGGAGTATCTTTCCCACCATTTCTCTTGACTGTTCCAGTGAAGAAAAGGGACACAATACTTACCACATCTTGAAGCGTGTCTCTCTTCCAACACCTTCCACTTCCCACACATTTCCTTCTAGCTTCCTAGCTACAAGTACAGCTCAGTCTGGGAGTTGATGATGCAGAGATGGCTGAGCTGACTGCTTGCCTCCCATTTGGATTACAGGCAGGATCAGACCCTTTCCATTCAGCACATATGTCCAGCTTGGTGACCTGTCAGTGTCGTCATTCAGCATGGCCATCATACAGGCACAGCCCTGAGAGGACAGCACAGCTTAGGACTGCACTGATGCAACGTTGCTCTCCTTGCAGGGAGGGTTCAGAGCCTCTTAGGGACACAGCTTCCACTACTCTGAATGTTAACCAGAGCATAACTCATCAGTCTTCCCTGAAGGCAAGTTTTGCAGATATCCTTAATAGTAAAAGTTGACACATAAGCAGAAGTAAAGAGACTGAAACCACATGTCATCTCAGTAAAGCCCTGGAGCTGCTGGCCTCTAAGGATACAGTTACAAGACGGAAGAAATATGCCGGGAACCAGGGAATAAACAGAGAGCCACCTTTCCTGGCTATACAGTGCCCAGGTGGGAAGCTTGCAATATCTGAGAAGCACAGCTCAATTTCTGTCAGTGACAACTTGGCTTTCACTAGACACAGAGTATCTTCGCTCACGTTCATTTGTCAGAGCCTAAATTTGTGATACTGGCCTGTCTGCTGAACAATCTAACTTAGCAGCAAAGGCTTTAGACACTCAGAGATACAGAGATACAGATGGTTGCTATCCCTTCAGGCCTATGAGGTGCAACACACTCTGAACGTCCACTGAGGACTTACCAAATCTAAAGTATAGAAGACAAAGTCTAAAACTGTAAATCTTTATTGGCAATATGAGCTATTATCATTATATCAGTAAATCAATCAAACTAACAGCAGTTTACCAAAGTTCCTCAGCGCTTTGGAAAACATCAAACCACTTGCTTGGGTGCCTAAATTTGAGTTGTTCACAAATGCTTGGTCTAATGGACAAGAGCTAACGGGACAAGCCCGGACTGAAATCATTAATGAAGCCTGATCCAGTTCTCATCTCTCAAATCTTTTTCCTCTTAATTTAATTGTCTGAAGTGCCTGAGAGACGAAGACAAAATACTTAATAATATTTAGCAGTTTTTCACCTAAGTCCAATGTACATTTCTGGATTGCAGAGTTGTTTTAATGAAGAACTTCATGTCAGAATCTCTTCCCCAGTACAAGACACAGTATCAGCTGATAGAAATCTCCAAAGTTCCACTCATTATGTGGATTACTTAGTACAGATGGCTGATAACTATTTGAAAAGTCCCTTGTTTACTAGTCTATACAAGTCTCAATTCACAGGTCTAAATGTATCCCTAATAAGGAAAAGCACTTAAGCATGTGTTTAATTCCCAAAGTCCCAGGCTCAAATGCTTTCCGCAGTAGAGCTGTTGTAACTGTGATCGTCTAAAGAGGCTGCTTTCCAGAACAGAGGTGTTTTTTCTGAATGAAGGCCACAGCTCATTTTAGAAATATGCAGCTGTCTTACTGAAATAAATGGCACAATGTTATGCTCCCATACCTGGGTAAAGGGCCTACACTTCAGCAGGGCAGTTTATCCGCTGGTTCCTTACAGTAGCAGCTGTGACAAAGTATTACTGCTGAGTTAAAAATCTGGCTTATTTTTCTGGTCATCTGTGGTCTTAATTGCATGATTTCAAAATGTGGGGGGAAAAAAGTCAATGTTTTGTAGCTCACAGACCTCTATGAGTTTCATGATTCTTGGAAGAAGTACAATTTTATGAAGCTGCACAAGTCATTGTCAATTTAAAATAAATATAAAAACATATTTTAGAGCAAAATTTTCTTTTTTGGAAGAAATGTTGCATCATTTTTTAACCATAATTTATATAATTCCAGATTGCAGTATGGGGATGTAGAAGCCAACTTTTTTTAAACTTACAGTAAAAATTTCTGTATTAACAGCATAGTTTCTGTTCATCAACATTCTTATTTCCACTGGTGTTTTTTTTTTTTGGTTCTCAACTCTATAAATCCTAAATGTGCCTTTCATTTGATTTTTCCACACTTTAAGTACATCTGTTCAACATTTGGTTCATTATACACTAGGAAATATGCTCTGAAGAAATATTCATTTTTCTTTTCAGCCTACAAAGAAAACGCAACAAAGCTGTATTGAATTTTTTCTTTTCAGTAGCTCACGCTTAACCAGCTAACTCCCACACTTACTGAAAACAGAGCTGTGATTTAATTGACATGAGGATTACTCTGTGCCAAAAATACTTATTAAAATATCACAGAATCACAGGATGGCTGAGTTTGGAAGGGCCCACTGGAGGTCATCTAGTCCAACCTCCCTGCTCAAGCAGGGTCCCCTAGGGCACTTTACTCGGGGTTGTGTCCAGATGGTTCCTGAATATCTCCAGGGAGGGAAACTCCACAATATCTCTGAGCAACCTGTTCCAGTGTTCCGTCACTGTACAGTAAGGAAGTTCTTCCTCATGTTCAGGTGGAATTCCTGTGTTCAGTTTTCTGCCCAGTGCCTCTTGTCCCATTGCTGGGCACCACTGAGAAGAACCTGGATCCATCCTCTTGGCACCCTCCCTTCGGAAACTGATAGACACTGATAAGATCACTCCTCAGTCTTCTCTTCTGAACTGGAATATAGATTCCAGTTGCTAACTCTTAGACTCCTAGATGGCATTAAAACAGTATTACAATGTCTTTAATCTATCTTATGGAAAGTCACGCCAGGTTAGAATTTATTTTAGTAGAAACTGTGATCTCCTTCACTTCCATCCTTGTTGAATATCTCTTACCCTGTGTGGTATCTGTCAACAACCTCTATACTGGGAGGATGGTGTTCCCACATATTGAAAAAAAGATCTCTCCCTTCTTTCAATAAAAAAAAATAAATATGATCTCTCTCTTTTAAACAGTGCTAGAGAAACATTACTCATAGATCTAAAGTTATTACTGTCATTTTGTTCTATTAAAATGCAGAAAATAGCAGAGCAGATGTGTTAAATGCTGGTGGAAGCCACACAATTTTGGTCGAAGAAAGGAAAGTAGCAATAAATATATCATACACATCATGATGCAAATCATGTCACCTCCTCAGTGCTCTACTCCAAGCTGCATAAAAAGAAAAAAAAAAATTTAAAAATTAACCTGTATTGATCTAAGTTCTGAATTTCAGTGGATGTGACATCAGCATGTTTTAGCGGAGCTGCTTCTTCAGTTATGGAAGGGAATAGCCTGGCCAAGGCACTAACTTTTTTTCAGGCTGATATAAAAATATGCAAGGGTCAAACCATACCTTTGCACACGAGCCAGGCCTGATGACAAACAGAATACAGACTGAAAGAATACAGGCTGGCTTCTCAGGCTGAAACAACAGCCATGCCTCAAAACAAAATCTGCCTGCTGCTGGAAGAGCCCTGAAGTTCTCAGGTGACTTTGCTACTTGTCAGACAGTGACGAAAACCCACCTGCACATTGATTCAGCCAACCTTTTTTTCATCTGAGTACAAGATCCTCTGGTCCCAGGCTAACTGAATACATGCAATTGCCTTAGAAAAACTAAAATGAGGGGGAAATGCAAATGTATGTCTACTTGAATCTACTACTCATGCAGATTTTCAAAGGACTGCACTTACACAGCTGCCAGATCCCTGCCAAAGATGGCAGGTTTTGTCATGAGAAAAGAGTCAGACTGAGAGTGCAAGGTACCAGAGGAAGATAGAGCACCCACCCATAGGATAACAAGGAAATCCCGTGTTCTCTGGAGGAGCAGCGATAACCTGAAACTGCCAGCACTGAATGTTCTGCAGTCTAAAGGTAGAGATCCCACTGGTGAACAGTTTATAGCTGTTTTCTCTTCTGGATCAATGTTCTGTGTTTCATTCATGGTGGATTGCAAGTAGTAGAATATCGGGAACTATGAATTAGAAATTTTGCCTGGTATCTCCATTATGATTTGCTTTGGGACAGTTGGATTCGTTCCCCATGCGTTCCTCTACTGAAAAAGTCTAGTCTCTGCCTCTTCAGTCAGCCTCATTATTGCAAACAAAAAAGAGAGCATAGGATCTCATCAAACTCACAGTAATTCCATCTTAGATCTTCGAATATGGGTGTATTTTTTCTGGGGGGCTCCCATATGTAAGGGATCACTGGATCCCTTCTGAAAGAAAGAAATTCACGGAATTAATTTCGTTGTCCTTTCTGATATGATATATTAAGTGCTATCCAGTGAAATGGTTCAGTTACTAAGGTTTAAGATTTGTTCTCTGGTTATATCATTTACCACTAGGCACTGCTTCTTTCTTTCTGGAAAACATGAACCTCACCAAAAAAACCTAAAAATAATGGCTATAGGACTATTTAGGGAAACACCATTCCCCTTTTTAACAATTCTTTTTTTGATAGGAAAAATAAACCAAAACAAACAAACCCAAACCCTTTCAGCTCTGCCATTCTAATATCATATAAAAGCATTTAATTTTTCCCTCCTGGATGCAAAGCTGTAGTAACTGATTTTTTTTTTTTATTTAAATGTGCATATGTAACTGCTTGGATTAGTAACAGTGCATACTTCAACCCTGTTACTTAAAACTGCCTGCTTCCAGCATGTATCAGAAGTGGAAAACACCAAACAGAAGTTGAGTAACTCCTGCAGAAGGATTACTCAGAATTCCATCTGACTGTGACTGCTGTGGCATCAAGACTTATTTTCTTCTTTGGGTTTGGCAACATCATACCCTCAAAAGATTGGTAATTTTTCCTAATCTCCTTTTCCAGTTTTTTTGACTTCTCAGGGTATCTTATTAAAAGTACCCCATCCATTTATTGACATAAAAATCAGGATTGGTTTTGGATAGAACTGGTGAAAAGTGCTGGAAAGATGGTAACCTGAACCCCCAAGGGAAATATAATTTGCAGACAGGTATTGCTGTTATGGGAGATAATAAGGAGAACAGTTTAGATAAGAAGTTATTTTTATTTTCATAAAACACCACCAAGTGCTGCATGCTCAGTATTGTGAGGCACTCTGTTACTGAATTCACCTTTGGGAAACACTGATGAAGAAAAAGATTCAAACAAATTAAATTGGAATGGTTCCACTAAGGGTCATGACTATTCATCTGCCTCCTACCTGAAATATCTTTTTAGTCTGTGCCCTAAAGGTAACACTGTGGGCACTCTCCCTCAAATAGCTCATCCACTCAGCTACTTTGTAAGCACAACTGGCCTCATACACATTAAGGCCTGGTGAAAAATCTTTCTCTGTCTTTTCTCACCACACATTCTAAGCATCCACTGGGACCCCTATGGGTGTCATTGCTTCCTACAGCAAACCATCAGCAATCAGCTTATTTATATTCTTGATGAATCCCAGCATTGTTTGTGCTGGCTAATGTGCCCCATTGTAGAAGAGCAGAAAAAGCTGAGACACACACCCAGAAAAGAAATGTTCAAGCATGTATATCAGATCCACCCTTGCCTGCTTGCATGAGCCCCTGTGGAAATGCTATTTAGGACTGCTGTTCTGACTGTTCTCAGAAGAAAGGCTTTTGGATGGTACGTTGTGCTAAGCAGCTCCTACCGAGCTTCCATCTGATGCTGCTCCTGCCCAAGGGTTCTTTTTCCTTCAGCCACTCCATGTCACCTACAGAAGCAAGGTCACCTAGGTGGGAGGTCCATTAATTTATTATTCAAGCATTTAGAAAGGTATGGGTTCAGCTTAGATATCTGGTGAGCCAACAGTCACACCACTTTATTTGAAGTACAAACATTTTAATAGTCAATATTTAGCCCCAAATGTAATCCCAATAATTTTTCAGTGTTCCTTATAGCTTAATTTTCTGTTACCATTTAGCCAAATATACTAAAGGTTTCTGGATTACAAATTACCTGAAAACCACAACATTTAATGACATTAGATTAAACTTACTAATTTTTTTCCCTTACAAAACTAAACATAGTATAAATTCTTTTTAAAAAATTTTATTGCACATTTTATGCTTTGTGAAACACTGAAAGTACATGGTTTCCACCAAGCACACGTGACTCAAAGGAATAAAATCTGCAGTTAGGCTTGTAAAAAGTATATTATTTTTAAAGCCCTAACCCAATGTAGCGGAAAAGTCTTGTATGTCTTTACCTCTTTTATAGGCGAATATTAAGTGCAACCCCAACCCTTTATAACAATGTATCATCTGTTTCAAATTGGAAGGAAATCAACTCTCTAATATGGTAAAATAACATATAAGTTAATTTTCTAATTGAACTCTCTGGTCTTGGACTGCCTGCAATAAACCTTGACAATCTGAGACCCAAGCAAGCTCTGGTATTTTGGAGAGCAGCTTGAATGTTACTAATTATAGATAGCTGACTATTTCCACCAGCATAAAAAAATACCAGTTGCCTGCACACCCAACATTCAGGGCAAAAAACCACATTAATGCCATATTAGCATTGAGAACTGAAACCCACAATATTCAGGAAATTCTGAGCCCTGGTTCTCATAGTAATTACAGCTCAGCAGCATCCTCTCATGCAGTGTTAGGAACCAGCTAAAATCTCATCATTAGCATGTTCATAGGACAGGCTTTTCAGACACTTGCAGCCCTTGGGGTTTTTTTTCCCCAGACAGCGTTAATGACAAACCACAGTGGAATTCAGGTGTTTGTGAGCCGGCAAGATTTTGAATGACATTCTGGAAAGGAAAAATTTCACAACACTAGGTGTAGTTGTAGTGTTACATTATAGCTATTTAAAGCCTCTTCTCCTGAGCAATGAGGACATGCACGGTACCTTTCCCTGTCCCTGACTGCTGGTTAAAAATTATTATTATAAAATATGTGCAGTGCACGAAGTATGCACAAACACTAGACAGAACACAGCTTCGGATGTCTGAAGTCCCCATTTTTGGAAATGTTGACACTCAGAGATAAAGGTTGTAGGCATTCCCCATATCTAACAAATGAGACTGGAATGACACGGAAGAAAACTATATTCCTTGCTGAAAGGCCATTCTGTCTCCACTCAACAGTCACCCAAGGTGTAAACCACACAACCCCACCTGATGCTCTCTTTCCTCTGTGCTCTGGAACATCTCTTCAAGAGGAACCTGCCAGTAGAAACCTCAACGAGCCATATCATGGAGGTCACATGGAATTAAACCTATAACTGCCAATAAGTTGTCAAGCATATATGAAAACAAAGTTCAGTTAGAAGGAGGGGAACCACGCTGAAATGATTACAGAGAAAAAATAATAGGGGAATGCATTTGTGTGAGTTACTTTGTCTTATGTGGGCTGAAAAAGAAAAGAAAAAAGATATTTTTGCTCTAGCCAGTAAAGACCTCTACTATTCTGATAGACAGTGGCCAAGTACACTGTTATCACTTATAAGTCCCCCAGTTAGCAGGAAAAGTCTCATTAATATTGTATATATGTATTGGCTCACAGTGGGCTTACTGTAGCCCAAATACAGAAGAGAAGATTTTTTTCCCTGAGATCAGTGATCTTTGGTTACATCATGGCCAAAGCTCATTTCCAGTTTCCATTCCAGCATCAATCTAACAAATCCAGACTTCAATGATGGGTTTAAACAAGTTCCAAGCATGAGAAGAATGCCTTTATTAAAATATAAATATGTAGGCTTGTACACCTAAAGAAACCTTGTTGTTAGGGCGGTTTTTTATCCAATACCAGACCTCAAGCATCACAAGAATCAGGTGTGCCCAGGAAATTGTTACTTTCCTCTTTAGCTTTACTGTGGAAGGAGGAGAAGCAATCACAGAAAGATACACAGTCAAGTTAGTTGTTTATCTTCAAACAGCAACACTGGATTACTAGTCTGCAAATTAACAATCCTTCTGCATCTAGCAATCATCAACACATCCCCAAGAAAGCAATAGAACTAAATTTATCAGAAACGGAAGTTATACCAAAGGCAGGAAACTTCTATAGAGCTGTCTAGCTGGAAGAAGCAGGAAAGGCTTAATGTACTCACCACCTGGCAAACAAACTTCTTTCTAATTAAGCATTCTACTCTGGGAGGTCATTTATCTCTGCATGAAGTTGGTTGTTTCTTTTTTTTAATGGGAGAAACCAAATCTGATTCTGTAGTACTCATGGCTGTAAATGCAGATGAAGCTGGGCTGTGCCAAACTGTAAGGACAAAGCAGTCTAGATGCAGAGCCAACTGTAATGCACACCAGTCACGACCTTCAGCAGAGAAATGCTGCAGTTCAAGAGATCAACTAGAGTTTAAAATTTTATTGCATGAGATTTTCTTTAAAAGCCCTGTTTGACTTTATGATTCCTCTTCAGTGACAAGCTTAATATCCATACTAAGACTGCTGTAGCAAAAACCATATACAAAAAAGTGAATTTTGAACATGCTTTCAATGAAAAGCAATTTACAAGGCATCTTGGGGCGAATCTTCAGTGAGCTGTACAGGGTATTAGCCACCTGACTTGCATTAGCATCAATAAGAAACGGCACTTAAATCTCTGCACACTGAGCTAAAAATCTATCTGCTTGTATTGAATCATCACATTTTAAATATGACTTCATAACAGAAAAAAATGCTGTTACTGGAAATATGAAAGTGTACAGTGGTTACAAGTGATCTGAACTGAGAGGATCTTGTAGTTTGTGTGTTAGATATGTATGGATAAAGAGGTGTGCTTAGATTAATGTACAACAGTGACGGGCCCAATTATCTGTCAGCAGTAACCTCCACCGTTTGCAGTGCTCTGTGAGAATATTCATATAAATAACTTTTGACCATGCAGTAGACCCCAGACATGGTTAAAACTGCCCCTGGTTGTTGATGCTGGTATTTTGCAGTGACACCTCATTTATCCTAGAAGAGTATGACTGCACTTTCTGCAACCCAAAGCCATGTTCAGGTTACTCTTTTAAAAGTTGCATCATGCAAAATATTTGCAAAGGACAGATATCTAAAAAAAAAAAAAAAAGTGAAGACATTTCTTGACATGACTATTTTTCTGTCACATTTTAATAAACAATTAGAACTTATAAAATCCATGTTTAAAAGCCCACGTATAAACAAAACTTTAGAATGAGAAACCTCTGCACTAATTTTTCTGTAAAAAGTAAGGTTTAACTTTCAGCAATTCGAGGAAGTAGGCAAATATATTATTCCAACACCATGCATTTCCACCTGGATTAGGTATTCGCTAGACCAAGATGGTGAAATGGACAGGCTTTAACTTCTACACACATATTTACCACTGAACTCACTCCAACTCACTACTCAAGTAGAACATGAGACAAATGATTCTCCTTTTTGAACAGTATTGCTTATATGCAAAATATTGAGGTTAGATCGTTTTAAGGAGTTTGTTACTTTCTCATCTGATAAATCACCTCACTTATGATTAGGATATTTTGGACTGAAACCAAAGCAGCATATTGAAGGAACTGTTAGCACACTCTTTATTGTAAGGAAGACAGGCTTTTTACAATACCCTCAGTGAGTAAATTTTATTATCAAAATTATCTTCATGTCTTTCTGCCACAGCCTATTTATCTAGACTTCAAAGGACAAAGAAGTACAACAGAATCAAACAGGAGATAAGTTACTGTTAAGATTTTTCATGTGCTTTATGTTTACTTGTCTTTTTAGTTTGGAATAGGAAATAAATTCTGACCTTCCCTGTGGTCAACTCACGTAATTACTGCTCATCTGTGTGGAGTAATGGGACAGGTCTGGAATATCCCAGTCAAGGCTAAAAGAAGATGAAGAAGTTTTAACAAGAATGCATAATAAGAGTAGATGGAGAAGAACAACTGCTGACTGCAAAGCACAGTTGATAGAGATGATACAAGACGAAATGCCTAGGAAAACTGAAACCAGCTCATGAGAAATCTGTTCTATCACTCTCCATGTCACAGCCATTCCATAATCTGATTAATCTGCCTGCCCATAATAGTGAATTAATCATACTTCTACTTTTTGCCAACAATGTGTGTTGCATACAGGTACAAATAGAAGCAAAAAGAGAAACTTCACCCCCAACCTAACCTCCCTGAGTGTGCTATTCAAAGAGCCAAAGCAGTTCTTCCATTTTTCCTGTTGCATATTCATATTATGATAAATATGCAACATTTATGTATGCTGTAGCAATGTAGCGCCCTCATCTTCTTACTTCTCACCACCTGACCATCAGAAACACCCTTGTCTGCAGGCCGAGGATGTGGTGCCCTGCTGAGATCAATTCCACTCAAAAAAGGGCCAAGGTAGAGGCATATGGGGCGGTCCTTACACACCACCCATTATTCAGTGCTAACTCAAACAAAGCATGTGCTCCTCCTTTCAGTGCTGTGAGAGTGAATGACAGGATTCTTCAAACAACACAAGGCAAAGGTGAAGAGAAGTGAAAGAATACTTGCTTTATCCAGTGTGCTGGTTTTGGCTGGGGTAGAGTTAGTTTTCTTCGCCATGGCTACTATGGGGCTATGGTTTGGCACTGTGCTGAAAACAATGTTGGTTGTCTTAGGAAATTCCAGCATTCCCAAAGCATTTTACTAACTAAAAGCCCCTACAACCTTGCTCCCTTCAGCAGCACTCTTTTAATGTCTCCTGAGCCTTGAGTACAGCACCCCACAGTGGATGGCTGCAAAGGAGCCAGGTGGCAAGCTGAAGCTACAGTCTCTTGTCGACTTGTTGCTTCTTGCACCTACACTGTGCCCCCAAGGAGATAGCAAACTTTTCTGGTTATATTTTATTTCTGTTAAAACAGGACAGCTGTGTACCCTGTTACTGCTGCTCCTCACAGTACAGGGAAGTTTAGGTACCTTGCTTCTGCTCTGGTCGTGCTGGGGGCCTGGAGGTCAGAGTGAAAAAAGAACCTGAAGGCACTGTGCACCTACTGCCTGAAAAACAGCTTCACAAGTGGATCGTGCAGCTTGCCCAATACTAACAAGTGTCGACTCACCACCTTGTAACACTGAACATACATATATAAATAAGTCATTAAAAGGGCCTATCTAAACAATGACATCATATTAACTGTATCCTGCTCCCACTGATTTTGTGAAGATTATAAATTAATCATCACTGCACAGTATTATTACATTTAACATGTTACCCAAATGGCCAGTTATTACTGAATACGTGTTTATTTTGTTTAACTGGACATGTATACCTGTTTCTCCTATCAAGATATTCAACTAGTGAGTAATTAAAATTAACAACCAATTATCAGAATTATTTTTGGGGACACCACAAATAGACCTTTGTAATGGTTTTAATGAAAGCAACAGCTGCTTTTATAGGTCTTTCTGGCTCCACGTCACACAGAGATTACTGCAACACAGCTAGAACCAAGTGTGATGCCATATCCCAGTCAAGCCCCCAAAATGTAAAAAGTTAGAACTGACTAAAAAGAAAGTGACTCTAAATAATCACCTAGTAAATAACTGTGAAGTCCCAGTGCAACCTTTACTGCAATATTCCAGATCTGGCACATTGGACTTCAAATAGTAATAATTTTAGGAAAACAAAAGCACTTTATTACTTCTTGTAGATGTGGGGATTTTTCCTCTTCCCTATGGCTTTAAGTCAACTTAAGTCCCTTAAACAAAAATAATTCCTTGCATTATGCATTCTATTAAAATAAATAACAGCTAATTAAGTGACAGGCAAGACATAGTACTAAATTCCTAGTGTGAATGAATATCCCATACGGCACCAGGCTTTTTGTCTAACTCGAGCAAAGCTAGATGTGAGAGAAAGCTTTTGCATGCCACAGCCATGGGCACCCTGCAAGAGCTGTTCATGCAGATCAAGAATGTCAAGTGGCAAAAGGTGGCCCACAACCCCACTGTATCCAACCTCAACCAGCCAGCCACATGGCTGCTTGGTGCTGCTTGGAGAGGGGTAAGAAAGGAAAACAGTGTGCAGATGGAGTCTGGAAAGTTTCTGAAACTCAAGTGCATAAACGTGGCTGTATCTGGTCTGCCCAAAATACCTCCTTGGGAATACAGTGGCTCCTATACAAAAGCTGGCTATCCCTGCTGTACATAGGCAGTGATGGGTCAGCCAAAAGGCTGTGGGATTTGTGGCAGCATACCAAAAGTTTTCCAGACTCTACAGGACCAATCGTAATGTGCTCTATTACTGCCTTGCAGCCAATGCAAAGGGGTTTGGGTGTAGAAAATTCCAGCCTAAATTTGGGGATGTGGGAATTCACCCACCATTACTTAGCTGTCTGCACGAATGCTCTGCAAAAAATAACAATCTTCAAACTTTGTTAAAAATGTGTTAGGGCTTACTACAGGAAAAACTCTATGCACCATTAGCAGGCCCAACCCAACATGCATTTCTGCACTTCATGAAAGCCAGTTAAGTAGATGACTATCAGACTCAGGCAGCAGTCTGCTGGCAGAGGGGAGCAGATTACCGCTTTGTACGGTACTTGCCAAACCAAACCAAATCCTCCAGGGAATAGGGATTGGGACTAGGGTCGATGGGTTAGGTAAAGTGCTTATTTTAACCAAATATAAGCTAGTGCGCTAACACAAACCACCTAAATTTCCCTACAAGGGCGGGAATAGCACATATGTTATTTATTTTCAAGTTCCACACTGTAATAATCATTTATCTTCCCCATTTATGTGCATGTATAAATTTGTATACAGATTTAACATATCTAATATTTGAGGATGAAGATGGGAAGGCAGGAAGGTTAAGAAAGAAGTACATTATGGCTTAGGTATATGAAACACAAGGTCAGAAGAGCATACAAGAGCTGAGATGGCCAGAAGCCAGAAGTTAGGACACAGCAGAGTAGTGACAACCAGAATTTAAACAAGAAGGTACAGCAACTGAAGAAAATCACACACCAAGAAGCAGAGCTGGGCAGACAAAAGGAGAGGAAGGGAAATAGACTTAGACAGCAAAAGCCTGAAGCACAACCAAGAAACATGCTTAAAAATCAAAATCTCTGGCAGGGTTCCTTTGCATACTCAAAGAAAGGGATACCACCTGTGGCCTGATCCCCTCACCCTCTAGTTGCAGATACTGCCAGTTTCCAGCTGCAGCTCTGATGGCCTTGAGGAATATTGCAAGGGGCTGCAAGGATCCAGAGCTCAGCTGCAGCTGAAGATACAATTATTGTTCTAAGGCTTCCATTACTACTGGGCTCTATAGAACCCAAATTATTAATGAATAATGGGGAAGACCCACAGTATTGATTAGTAAAAGAGGCAAAGGGTCCATAATGTCTTCTTTCACATGATGTCAGAATTATAACAGGCAGCAGATCCTTAACTGAGTGGTTTATTTTTTCTTCTGTTTTTGTCCTAGCAGAAGTGTTATGAAGCAATCCAAAGCAATGTTTAATTTAAGGGTTCTCACCTGACAAAAGAGCCAAATTAATGACACTGAAAATGTCAAAGCAACATATAAACAGTCCTAACCATGGCAACTAAGACTGGTACTTTTTAATTTATTTTGGAGCAAGCACATGTGCTGAAGCTCTGGACCCTAACTTGGCTATCGATTTCTGTGATGTGGTCTTGGAGTTTCTGCTGTAATTTCATCAAATATGCCCTTTTTAATGCATCTTTATGATACTCCTTTTTGTCTCTGCTTGATAGTGCACAGCACCTCTGCTGTTTATAACTTCCAGCCCCACTCTCTGTCCCAAGAGGCTGAAAGTGTCACCAGTCTGATGCTGTGTCAGCTTACAGAACTTTTTGATTGCACACACACACACAGAGCAAAAATATCAATGAGGAATACACGCTCAAGATGCAGTTGAAAACCACCATGAAACAGAAGTACACCAAATAAATTAGTGTCTATTACTTTTCTGTTTAGAGAGCATACTTCACATTTATTTAAAATCATTAAAGACACATATCTGCATTGCAAGGGAAACCCTATTTTCTGCCCACTGGGCCAATCCTGTCTGAGTTTCTTTTCAGCAAAGGCAGGAGGCAGAAATCCTTCATCTCACTTGATCAGTCCTGCTGAAATCAGTTAGACAATCAGCATGGGCAAGAGCTGGCCAGGGTTGGCCCCAGTGTGACTTGTCCAAGATGGTCATACATATGGCATTCTAGCTTGCTCACTAATGTGTTTCATGAGATAAAGATTATTAGAATTCACATCTGAGGTTTTTCAATATTCTTTGTGGGCTTCAGTCCTTATTTACACCAGTGAAAACCAGATTAATGCCAGTTTATAAACATGAAAATATTTAACTCCTACATGTTAAAGAACTACAGTATTCTAAAAAAGGTCAAAGTGATAATCCTCTGTAGAAAAGAAGAATGCAAACAAATATCAACTAATCAAGGAACACATGCTGTTTTTCAGAATGCTAATATAAAGATTAATAGCTCTTCTTTGACATCCAAGCGCTTTTGGAAACTCTTCATGTTAAAACACTTTGTAAATCACTTTTAGAGAAAGAACATTCAGGGAGCTCCATTTAATCAAATTAACTACTAGGGAGCCTTGATAACATTCAATAAAACTGCATGCACTTAGAATTCTCATCTCTGTTCCTAGGATATGTAATTGTTTATGTTGCTTTACACCATTTTGCATTGCCGTGGAGCCTTGAGAGGGAATTAAAAATTTTTGAAAAGACTGTTCATTCCCCTTGTGTATGCTCATCTTGGACCCAGTCCTGGTCACAGTGAAGTCAAACTATTCCCAATGAATCCCTGGCAAAAATCCCAGAGACTGCACTAGGAGTAGGAACAGACACGTAAGGCCTGATCCAAACTCCCCTGAAGCTGATGTAAGACTTTCATTTCTTTCTAATAGGCTTTGGACTCCTCCACAAAACTTGTTTAGAACTGCTGTTTTAAACAAGGTGCAAGGAGGCACAGGGCAGATTTTGGTCCTGCATGGCCCTGTGTCGGGGAACCAGGAATGATGTTTGTGTCTAAAACCAAACATACAGACAGCAACCACAAGGCAGTGCACTATGTAAGTGAGCTAGACCCAGACGAGGCACAGGGTAAAATCCAGAGCCCACAAGGGCAGGGACGCTTTTTTCTCCTCTCCATTCTGCTGCTCTGGGCATGCTTCAGCATCAGGAGCAATGCAAACAGACCCAGGAGCGTGTCCAAATTGTATTGTGGTCCCCAACCTGTCTAGCATCATTTGCTGGAAGAGGCAACATCCTCAGAGTCTATGCAAGAGCTAGCCAGAGAAACCTCAGAAAAGGACCTGCTGCTGGCATGCAGAATGTTCATCTCATATCCAACTCAGTATCTCCCACACACTTCCTCTGCTTTATTTCTTGTAACTTCGGGATTCATTCTATAACTGGCACCAAAATTTAAACTGACACCATATTTGAAATATAGTTAACACAAAAAGGTTGTAAATTGCTGAATCCAGTTGATTTTAAGAATCACAGAGCTGTGGAGTCCTGAGCTTCCATAAATTTTGCCACTGACTTGTTGTAAAATGTGACTAGGCCTTTACGCTCCCCATGGCTCTATTTTTCCAACTGTAAAATAGACGTTATTACAGAGCATAATTGGAAATTTTCAAGATGTCTTGCATGTTGTTTCAAGTATACAAAGCTCTACTCACAAACGCTAGGTTTCATTCTTCTGACCTAGATCTGGACTGGGATTCTGAAGTCCTGAGACATGTTTGTCTCTAGAGGTCTGCTTTGGCCAGGACCAAAGCTCCAGGCACAGAATTCAAGTTCTGGGTTGTTGGCGTCCTGCAAGGGTACATAGAAAAACACAAGCAGAAACTCAGAAGGGGGAAGGTGACAACAATATTTTACCCCATCTGCATTTCCCGCAACTGACATTAAAATATGCAGGGATGTATTCCTTACAAGTAGACACATAATCATTTTGGGGTCTGATGTTCCTCCCACTGAAATACAAGAGAGAAATTATATATCTTACACAGTGAAGATTTTGACATTTGATTCCTCCCACATATTTGAACGAGAGGAAGGCATTAAATGCCAAAACCAAAAATGAGCATGCAGGACCTATCCTTCAAAACTGTAATTCATTCCAAGGCACAGCAGTCACTTTACTTTTACACTGACCTGCAGCCCACACAATATAAACCCAGTGGTTGTTTTTCAATTAACAAGACAATTTTTCCTATTTCTAATGGAATATAGAAGACTTATGTTCTAGCATATCTTCTAGAAATGTATGTAGGTTAAAAAGAGAAATCTATTATTTCAATTTGCCTCCAACTCTAATAATTTGTTGAACTTCTTTTATAAGTAGAATTTCTCTTTTCAGGTTCCTCTCAGACAAACTGAAATCATGTAGATGTACAGATCGAGACGTACATTACATGTGAGTAACTATTAACATGGGTGTCTACCATATCTCCAAATACATGGGCTCAAAATTGTGCATTTGAGAGACTGTATGTAATTTATACCCTGTGTCTGTATTATGTAGGTAGAAATGTTCTTGCTTGCACTTTATAAATTCCCATCATCACCCTTTAAAACATGCATCCTTCTTCATTGCAGTACATTCTCAGGGAGTTCACCCTGCCTACAGCATGCACAAAGTTTGGCATTAGACTATAGAAGCATTACTTTCACCACCAAAAGAGGCTGAATTTTTTGGCTAACATCTCAATTTGAAACTGAACTGATCATTTTTAAGACGCTATCTTTATTTTTTAGGGGGAAAATAAAAGGTCACAAAGCATACCCATAGGGCCCATGCCAAAATTTCATCTTCTCCTTCTTTCATTCTGTTGTTGCAGAAGCCTGACATTGTCTGCTGTGATCCGCAGCTACTGAATGCTGCTGTGACATAAACAGAAAACAACCCCAAGAGCCATGGCTCAGGTCCTAAGGTTTGTCAACATCATTAGATTAGGGTCTTCCCATCTTAAGCTAAAAACTGACGTGGCCCTTTTGCCATTTACAGAAAAGTGAAACAAAAATAATGCCCCCACAGTATGCTTCCATAATGAACTTCTGTGCTTGCTAAAGCTGGCAAAAGCACTCTGAAGAGTAAGGACATGAACAGAAGCAAAGAACTGACGACTTTGTCAGGTTCAACTCCTCTGACTCCAGTGATGTTCACCTTTCCTCCTCCAGGTTTGAAATCATGTAGCAAATGCAGAAAAAAAATGCATGCCAGATATCCCTTCCTTTTTGCTCTCATTGCATCAGCTCTCAAAAGCTACTCAAATGTGGCATGTCAAGATTTAATCAAGAGATCTCCAGGACCTGCAGAAAGTGACAATAACTATGTAGCAGAGGAGACCTGTCGGCAGAGGTGAGTCAGCTCTGAGCCGACACACATGTCCCTATGTAACTGCTGTGACCCTGCTAGAGTGTTAACGCTGTCTTGCCAAACAAACCTAAGTCCATATTAGCTCTTGAAAAACTCTCAAAACACACCATTATTGCAAATTCTGAGTTTACAAACAGAGCATAACTGAATGCATCTGTTCCAACAGTAGTACCTCTGTCATTGAAAGAATCTTACAAAAGAAACAATTTTGGTGCATCACTGACATCCACCATCCTTGCTGAAATGTGAGCAGAATCTGACTGAAAAGCCCACTGACTGGCACAGTGTAATGTCATGATTCAATTTAATATAGAGGAATGAAGGAGTTTTGAGTCCCACTGACCGACATAGGAAAGATTTACTCCTTAAAAAAACCACTTCAGACTGACACTGTGACCTGTCAACTAAGATAATAAACCCAAGGTAACTGAATTTTAAAATGTAGCTAAAACTTCTAAAAATAGCCTATGGTAGCTCAACTGAAATATATATTCCTGTCCTGCAGAATTTTTATTGGAATGACATATTGTGGAATTGCTTGTCTGAGCCTAAAATGCTTTGTTGAGGCAAATAGTGCAATTTCCCAAAAAGTACCAAAAGATATTTTTGCTTGGAATGTTTGTTTGTCTCGCAAGTTAGAGTTCTGTTAAAGATCCTTCCCCATGTTCTCCAAGGAGCTTTCAAAATCCAGCAAGGTTCTCAAGGACAGATGTTTACAAAGGGATCACCACACCAGCACATGTATTTATACAAACACATTTTGGCATTTGGCTTTCTCTGTCTGTTCCACATCAGAAGTTGGTGAATTTCTCCACCACAGGGATAGAATATCTCTTATGAGTAAACTGAACCTCACTGAAGTGGTTTGGGACAGAAGAAATTAAATGAGCAAGCACTGTGCCAAACATGTTCTTTTAGGCCAGATCATACCCATTTCTGGAGCTCCACTATCTGAGAAGAGAGAGATGTGGATTTGGACCATTGCAAAATTTTGGAAGAATATCTCAGAACATGAGTTGAGTTCTGTAACCACAACCAACATCCTTTAAGCTTGTTTTTAGGAGCAACTACTGTTGATGTAACCAAAATGCCCCACTAAGAGAAGATGTGTTCTTGTCTGAAATCAGCATGACATTTCCAGTGCATGCAACGTGCAAGTAAATGCAACAATAAAATGCACCTTTAGAAAGTCATGCCTATCAATTAGTGTGAGAGTAACCATTCTGAACATGCACACATGCAGACCAGTTCTCAGAGGTGGTGAAGTTTTTCATTATTAATTCTGTCCTTTCACTTTCAACTGTCTGGATATAAGAAAAGTTCAAACAGTAGCTGATCTGACCAGATGTATGCACACTAAATCACAAACTACTTTTTAAATTTCAAGCTCCCCTCTTCTCTTGCCAGACTTACACATAGAACAAAACTTTATAAGCTGATTTAGGAGCAAACAGGTATAGCTGGGGAAACAAACAGGGAAAAATTAAATAATAATTTTTAAAAAATTATAGGACTGTAAAGCTCTACAGGCAGCAAAAAGTAAAGACATGCAGCAAATCCATGACACTGCTGGAAATGTACACAGGCTAAAGGGCTGCAAACCAGAAACAGGCTGAAACATGACACAGTGCTAACATCCAACTGCACTTGTATGGTGCTGGTAATGAAAGGACAAAGCACTCTGGGTATTCCCGTTTTTCCTCTCTCTTGATGAAAGCTGATATAAGCAGTCTGCCTTCCACCAGGAGATATTTGTCATGGAGACATGAAGACTTTTTTCTCAAGAACATCCTTGGTTCCTTCCCTTCCCCAATCACTTTCCCATATCTCAGGTAAATAACTGCTGGTTGCAGAAGTAAAACATTCAATACACAGACGTGTTAAAATAAAATTGTCCTAAAAACTGTATTCTATTAATGCACAAGAGTATTCTTTGTCAGATTGAAACTGTCCTTCTGGTCACCAGAAGACACACAAATTCAAAGAATAGACTAAAATTTCCACTGATATTAATCATGTGTAGAAGATGTTATGAGAGAAGACGTGCCCAAGAGATGCTGCAAGCCCACACCTGAGAACACATACAGTTCTGTGAGGCACTGAGTCCCTAATGAGCAGCAGCATTTCAGGAATAAATTTCTTTATTGTGCTTGCTCTGTAAGATATTTAGGTCACTCCATAAAGTTAAATAGCAGTAATGAGCACTGATTGTTTTTACCAGCTGACCTAATCTAGGCATGTATTTATGTTTTGCTGCATAAATAACTTGTGTTTACAATTCTTATCCATAATGTTTACAATGTTTATAACATCTCAAGATGTAGGAATAAAATGTTAACCAAGTAAATCTCCTTACTGTTAGGAAGAAATCAGCAGTATTCTACCTAGTTTTTAATCATGAGTTACAAAGTTAGATCACAGGCTAAAATGCAGGTTACTATGAAGATTGCTGTATAATTGCTTCCTTAGGGATTTCTCTGGCATGAGGAAGTCCCCAAATGGAATGGGACTGATCTCCTGCTGTTACTGCAAAGGACACAGCAATGGCATGAGCAAGGTTAGCAAGCTGCACCGTTTGGCCAAATCCCAACTGCTGTGTCTCCTGCCCTGGATCAAGAACCTAGCTGTTCCAGAGCATGGGTGACTGGAAGGCCACTTACAGCCAGCCTTGTGAGATCCTGTCCATTTCACAGAGTTGCCCTGCAGGCAGTCCAAAGAGCTTATTCCCTTTACAACCCTTTTGCTCTTAGCTGTTGTCCTTTCTGGGAGGAGAGAGGGGATGGGGGAAAGCATTGGTCAACAATATTGGTCAACATTGGTCAACCATCCCTGCAGGAAGGGTCAACTTCCTTAGATAAAACACACTGTTGATTCTGGTGCAAAACCTACACACTATTACAAGTAGCAATAGATTAAACCCCAACACTCCAAATAGTTGCTTTGAGGTTACCATAGTTTTCAGCTCAGCTCAACACTTGCCATGAAGCAGTTATCCACTTACCACAGTGGAGCATTACAACCTTGCAATTTATTTTGATAAGGAGCAAGTGACAAGCCAAAACAGATTTTATCAAATTAATGAAATTACAATGTGTAATAATAGCATTTATCTTGCTGTTAGTGACTACAAGCACATTTGGTAACTATGCACTAGAAGACCACTCAGTGGGATGCTGACAAGTGAAAGAAACACTCTTGTCCTTGCAAATGCAAGTATAGGTATAAGCACTTCAAGAACCAGTAAAAAATGTCACACCCAGATGTAGATCATGAAGTCATCAAACTCATAATTTTCTGCATTGCCAGACTAGGGCAGGTGATATATCCTCCAGATCCATCCCTCTCTTAAACTACTCGTTGGAAACAGTTCAGAACATAAACAGCTGCAAGCTCGCACTTTGAAAAAACCCATGGATTTATATGTTTCTATCCCCTTTTACTCTTCCAATCTCTTCTTCTACAGCCTGTACACTGTCTCTCCCCTGGAAATGCAAAATATATGACAGAGGGCCAACCTATCTTTCCTTGGCATCTCATCCTTGCTCAGATAAGTTCTTGATAAGATCTAAAGTTGTTTTATCGATTTTTCAGAATGGATTTTAAATAATATGTCAGATGGGAAAGTGACATCTAATTAAAAACTTAGCAGTCTACTGCTGGTGAGGCAACTGAGGTTAAATCAGGTTTTGTAGCATTTCATTCTCAGGAACCTCTGTGATCTGGTATTACAAATCTATCTAAATATTTTCATTTTCCAGCCTAAAATATGTCTCTATCTGGAGTAAATAGAGGAAAACACTTGCTCAGAAGACATAGTGATGGAGAAACAGTATAGCAAATAGCACTTGATATCTATGGATATTATATTGAATGGTTTCCATTTTACAGAAGGAAACATATCTGGCCCAGCTGAGACAGTAGGCAGAGTTTCTAACAGCAGAACTACAGATAAATTCTCTTCTCTTACTCCCATACTAGTGTCCTATCCACTAAACTGTACTACTCATTCTCAATTAGTGCTGAAAATACTACCAATATTTTTCATTTCAGTCTCTAGCTGACCTATCTCAGTGAGGCTTCTGCCTGGAATGCTATCCTCTGGGCCTCATGAATATTTTAAACACTTCATTGTCGCTAATGGATTCCACTTTGTATCTGCCAGGTGTGGGTTCAAACCTGCTGAAATAGGTTAAGAAGGCAAATACAATCTATTGGTCATGCCTCATTAGCCATAGCACGACTTTCCTCAGATTTTTTTCTGCACAAAAGACACTTCCATACCAAAGATGATTCACCTATATGGAACTCCACTATTTGATTGTCTCACATGTACAGCCATGAGCCACAAGGAAGAACTAGGGTTTCTAAAATGGGTCAGAAGGCTTTCGTTATTTACAAGTTAAAATTCTTGTCTTCACAATTTATGCTGCAACAAGAATGGAAGGACTGCCAGTAAGAGTTCGTAAAAGTAAATAAACCAAAATAAAAACATATGATGGTCTACAAACAACAATGATTTTCAAGTTTTTGTTCCAAAAATAAACATGAAGTGTCTCTCACACTATTTAAAAAAAAAATCTTAAAATTTCAGTTGTACAAACACAATTCCAATCAAACCTTAGATGGTTTTAATCCTCAACTAGAATCCTCAAAAGCTGCTATTGGCTGTATTTCTAGGCCAATTCCTCTCAGCAAGTCACGGCCCCTGATAGATGCACTGAGTTTACATCTAGTGTTGACTTGGAAAGGTAGGGAAATGTGGCTCTTGCCTGCTCTTCTCTCTTCTTCATACAGGGCCAAGAGTCACTTGGAAGATTTGCAGTCTGGAAGAGTATTGTTTCCAGTTCACGTGATCTGCTTCCAGAGGTGAAGATTAGACTATAGTCCCTAGATTCTCTTTCTCCAAAAATGTTCTCAGATACTTTTCCATGATGGCTGTGTTTCTACTTTGTGGTGATCCATAAGTGACTTAAAAAAGGAAATTAAATTTATTAGTATCAATAGACTGGCTCCGAAGTAGTACCCAAGCATTGTTAAAGTGTCCAGTGGTTTTTAAGACAACCTAGACCAGAAACTGAGAGAAGAACAGTAAAAATGTACAGAAATTCAAAATACACAAATTAATAGACTTTTTGAGACGGTTTTTAATATCAAATTTAACGTTATCTTTTCATTTTTTGTTTTAATTTGGTAGCCATCTGAGATCCATCTAGCCAATACCAAAATTTTCAGCATGCAACTAAAAAGATTGCGAAGCTGAAATGAAAATTACTTCTGTTCCTAAGACAGCTACTTCAAAGAGACTGATATTAGAAAGAATTACTCTAGAGCACCTAATGTCCTAGCTCTTAGTGCTCAACATGAATTCTACTAACCTCTTAACTGCAATGTGCCTGGTGACGGAACAGTTTTCCCAGTGATCAGTCAGCCAAAGCATTAAACCGTCATAAGCAATATGGCCATAATCAGTCCCTGTTTCAGTGTTTTTTTCTGATGTCAGAATAATTTAGATGCCCGGATATCTGAAGCAGCTGTGCCAATGAATACGTGAGCAGAGAAAAACACAGCTGCTTTGCAATTCAGGAACACTATTCTGTGTTTTCTTAAACATCTGGTAAATCAGATGTTCCTTTAAGGCCAAGAGTGATAGGTATCAATAAACTTTTATCTTGCCTTTATGCTGGTGGAGATAAGCTTCACACAGTTTCTGAGAGACTAATGTTGTCCCTAGTCAAGCCTCATTGCATGGAAAACACCTACTTCTATGTCGAGGAAACGCTTGCCAATGATATTACTGCTCATTTAAGGACTGTGTTGTATTTGTGTAATTATTTCAGTGGAGATGGCTTTTACCTTAAAAGGTATCTCACTAAAACTTTTAACATGAATCCAGATACATTGGTAAGATTATTCCATCAACAACAGTACTGACTGCAGTGACTTTAGTGACAGAAACACATTTCTACCCTTAAAACTGCACCTGTACAAAGGTAGGAAGGACCACTTTAGCTGAACAAATCAGAGGAAGATAGTCAGAGAATTTTAAGGAGAGAAAGCTCCCCTGGGATTACTAATGATCCCTTCCTGCGTGGTCCCATAATCCTCGTCCCTTTTGACCAGGGATTAATGCCCTCTCATCACTGATCACCTTGCAAAGTAACCACATCCAATGAAGTCAGTGGGAAGTATTATCAGCTCTAGAAAAAAGTTTCTCTTTAATTCACAAAGGTTTTGGTTCAAGCCTCCACATTATCTTTTCAACCAAGCTAAAGGAGTCTCAGGTGAAAAAGTTTCACTCTGAAGAGCTGTCTCTATACCATTAGGTAACTGAAAGAAAAACACAGTTTGTTCTAAAAATATGAATGATAAACACTGTATAAAACCAATGAAAAAGTAATATTAAACAAATAAGACCTAATAGCTGATGTAAGTGAAGCCTGAGACTTTCTATATAATGACAGGAAGCTCCAAATAAAGGGTGCTGGGTTCATGCCCTTCTAAATCATTACAATTTCCACAGAAAATATCAGCCTTCTTGAGGTTCTTAGGTTAGGGAGATTTATAGTGATAACAATAGCAGTAGTTTATTTGAGACAGTTAATCAAAATTCTAGCACTTATAAGCCCTCTGTGAACACCACAGATTTAAGAAGTTGAACACTAAATATTCAAAAGTAAGCTTGCAATCTACACAACTACAGTAAATTTCAGTTATGTGTTTCATTATACTGGTGCCTTATTGCTTTTAAGGGGTTTACAACTTGGCTGTAATTACCCACTGTGGGGTAAAATTTGGCATAAAAAGAACTCTTTTCCATTTCTATTTCCAAAGAAAGTTACTTGCTCTCAGCTGGCACTGCATTCCTTGCACATGCAACACTCAGCAAGAGTTTTTGGGTGTGCAAACAAAGTAGGTTAGGTCTCTGATTTTGTGGCTTTTAAAAATATGTCTTTCATACACCCAAACCATATTGTCCCTTTATTCACTCATCTTCCATTAATTTAGCCTTCAATTTGGGTGCATGGACATGGCAAAAATACATGTAATTTGTTTATAAACCAACAGAAACTATATATATAATTACATCAGCCGTGAAGGCCTTACTTTCACCAGAAAAGTCGAATTTCCAGCAGGATAACAGGAAAACATGGTGACGGCATTAAAATCCACCAGCGAAAAAATGTCATCACTTCAGCTTCCCCACACTGTGCCAACGACTTCTTGTGTGTCCCCCCGAGAAATGGGTACCTCAGCACTTCCAACAGCAAAATGGAGCAACAGTAGTTTCCCACCTCAGGATCATGCTGAAAAATCACAGCTAAGCTCTTTGACAGTTTGCCAAAATCCCCAAATAAGGAAATAAATACAGTTATGCTCATGTTCTACACTCGTAACACTTTTGAGTCAAGAGGGATGCCAGTTTCTGAGGTTCCCATCCTTGTGCTCAGCAGCTCATTGCAGCACTGCAGTTTGCAGCGCAGATCCAACGGTCTGTGATGTTTCCCTACAAACCAAATCACTGAACTGACACTACCAGAATCTGGCTCTCCATTCCAGGGGCTTTTTTTTTTTCCAGGAAAAGTACATACTAAGTCTGCCATGTCCACAGGTGCAGCACCCACTCTGGACAGCAAGGGGAGAAGAAGCTCTGCAGGCAGACTGTTGAAGGAGACAGTTGAATCCTGAATAAGGGGGCTTCAGTTCACCAAAATTGTCCCTTTTGCCATGGTATACTGAAGGGGAAAAACCCAACACATGCTGTTAAGAAAGCACTCTGCAGTCCCTGGGTAGCAAACACTGAAAAACTTCTCTCAGAAAGGCAATAATAAGAATAATGATCATGTTGTACTTATATAAACAAATAAAGGCAAACTCTGGTGGGATTTCAAAGCTTAGATTTTTGGGGGAAGGTTCTTTTCCTGGGTATAATGCAAAGGAATGATTATGGCTTCTAGGCTTGCACATGTGTTCGATGTGTTTGGAGGTACAATCTCCAAACCTCCAAGATAAGGCTGCAAGGAGCAGAAAAGAAATGCAAACGCCAGTATTCAGACATCAGTTAGAAGACAAAGGAGAAGTAACTTCCAACATTCAATTCTAGGTAATTCTAAGTTTTAACAAGTTTCCTGGCCCTTCTCTTGCTCCATTATTGTTCTATTTAGTTGTGCCTTAAGTTTTGCCTTATATCTTGAGGGATATAGTCTCTGTCTGTAGACTTCTACTCTATCCTGAATATAAAAGTGTAAGAAGTCTGATTCCTTTTTTTGATTTTAAATTTGAATTCTCCAGAATTGGGTTTCTGTATCTGAATTCTCCACATAGAGATATCTGTATTTAAAGTTGTCAGATACCTTACAGAGATATGCTACTTTAAAGTTGCATTAATTTCTTACAATCCAACACCTTGCAGCTATAACTGTTACCTTTGTGTAACAAACTCCAATCAAATCAGGCTAAGTGGCAGCTCCAGAAAAACAGGGTAATTTGACTAAACTTCTCTGTCTAGGTTGAGTCCAGGCTCACCAGGTCTCTGAAGCAGGAAAGCACAAAGTATAAATGGAATGAAACCTTAGGGGGGTAAAACACAAAACAAAAACTCTTTAGGTTTTTGTTCCTTTATGCTCCATGGTGTTTAATCCCAGAGAACCAATAAATGCAGATGGAGCACAAAAAATATGAACTAACCTTAATGTTGCATTTTTTTGTAACTTCCACTAATCCAAATGTTTGCTTCACAAGTCACGTGTAAGAAAGAGTTTGCATGGTTTATATTCCCAGGATCCCATTATAGTAAAGCTCAAAAACAGTTCACTCAAGTATTAGTAAAACTGAAAGGTAAAAAAAGTCCAGATTCTCAGCTGATAATAAATCACGTCAAGCAAAAAAATTTCTGACCTCTGCTTTCCAGCATTACTCATTAAAACAAGAACTACAGAAATAAATATGGTAAATAGAGTATTAATAGAAATATAAATTTCTGCTCTCTAAATGCAGATGGCACAATGAAGATAGCACATCAAATTACTAAGTCTGCCTCTATACAGGAGAAAACTTTTGCATTGGACTCTTACTACACATTGGTCTCCCTACCTTTCCCTTGCAATAGAATTTTGTAACCTAAGCCAGCTTGGTGTCAGGGAGATTTATTTGGTGTATGCTCCTTTTGTATAATTATTTAGTTATTACTCCTATAATGTATAGCATTATCTGGAATAAGTCTGCACTGCAGCGGTGAACCTCCAAAGTAGCTTACGTTTCTTCTTATAATCCCCCACTCAACCTAAGTCCCTTGTGAGATCTGAGAGGAATATTATTCATTCTACAGACAGAAATTTAGAAAGAAAGAAGGCCAACATTTCATAGAGAATCAGTAAGACAGCAAGAAGATGAACTCAAGTTGTAAGACCCAGACAGTACCTCAGTACTATGAACAACACAACACATTTCAGTTGCATCCAATATTCTGAGAATGTATTTGCCCAAGATACAAGGTTGTAAGTTGCAGTGGAGGAGGTACAGACCAAACCAACTAAATTAATTTTTTAAAAAATTCTCTTTTGGACTCCTTTTTAGACAAGGGTTAACAAACAGAACCACAAACAACTCCATCAAAACCTGTTCGTTAGAACTGAACCTGCTGGAACATAGCACATATCCAGGTCCCTTGCTTTGACTTGTTCCTACTGCATGAACAGAAAGAGAAAATAATAAAAGCTGCTACGTGGCATTTGCATTTCAGCATGTAGGAATTCTCCTAAAATAAAAATCCAGACAGACATCTAGAGATGGAATATACCATCAAAACAGCACAAGTGAGTAAGAGATCTTATTACAATCACCCTCATGTTTTCGATAATTTAGTGTTCAACTTTCTTGATCCTTTTCATGCAATCTTCTCACTACTTTTTCACAATCAGACTTCCATACTGCACAGAATCTAATTTTGTGGGCTAAAAAGATAGAATGAAACCTTTAGCTTTTCAACAAACACCAGTGAGAAAAAGAATGGGACAGCTACTCCTGTGGACAGCACAAACACCATTTTTAGTAAGTAAGCTCAAGCTTTTAGGTCAAGATTAAAACTGCTTTTCAATTAGATTTTAAAGTCATATTATTTACTTCAGTAGGTCTACGCCTACATGTAGTAATAAGAATAGATACCTGTGACTGCAAGATCAAGCTTATGGTAATAAAGAGTTTATAGAAAACTCAAAAATTAACACAGACAAAGGTACAATGTGATTTTAAAGAAATTAGTGGTGATTTCATCACAATTCCATGGTTAGAAACCATGTTTTGGAATACAAAGTTTTGATTCTTACATTACATCCCATACTTCTTCAGAACTAACAGTTCCAAATAAATCCATAAACTGGCATGTTCGGTGACCTGGAAGCTTCCACGGCTCTCAGTTGGAACCATTGCTCCCATTGGAAAAGTCTAAGTATCTTTAAAGATATGTAGTGCAACTTTAAGTAACTCCTATTGGTAATCAAAAATATTTTTAAATCCCACTTCTTACAAACCCAGATCCAGTTTAACTCCCACATCCAACTATGCAAGCTAAAATCTTTATAGTGACTTCCAAAATTAGCACCCCCCACAAAAAAATGCAAAACAAAACAAAACTTTACCAAGCTCCTATTGTGGCAGTAAAGATATTTACACATGGAAGTAACGCAAATATATAAGCATTTGCAAAATCTTGGGCAATATTATCCTAAGACTTGGCCTTTATTTGCAAATTAAGTATGCACTTTAAAACCTAACAATGGCTAAATACAGAGGTGATGACATTAAAAGTTCACTCAGTGAGACTTCCTGCGTATAACAAAACACTTCTTTTCAAATCTAATTTTCAGTAAGTTGAAAACTAATTTTTAGGGCTGTTGTGTTGTAATTCAATATAGTTTACAGAGGTCAAATATGCATCCATAGCAATAGAGTAGCATCTCCAAAATGCAATAGATCCATATAACCAAACCATTATACGTATCCAAGAAGAAGAAGAATCCATTTGCATTTACCCTTCCACCTCTGCTGCACTGAGGAACAAGAGGCTAAATTTCTTCTCTTCGAGAAAGCAGTAGCTGTGAAACTCTTAGCCCCCTAAAGGACTGGCTCACACAAAACCACACTGAATTTCTTCCACAGCAGCTGTTCCTGCATCTTGATGTGGTGAGAGATGGCTCAGAAAGAGATATCGCTATCTATGTGGAAACATTAACCTTAAAAAGTTGTCTGAGCAGACAGGTACTAAGAGCGGCTCTATCACACTAACACCTGCAGCATGCACCGTGTTACAACACCCATAAATGCTGGATATATCACAAAAAAAAAGGAAAAAGCACGAGAGCAAGCAACACAGCAGTTGACCCTTTCTTGTGCCACTGGAAGTAATGGTGAGCACATTTGAAAAAACTATTTGCCTAAACTAGGCAAGATCAATAGATACAGGTGAGTTTAGGCATTGGCCATAATTAAGAAAAATCAGCTCCCTATTACTTAACTTTGAATGAAAGGCACAGCATGAAGTTTTTGGGCCAGAGATCATCTGAATTGGCTTTACACTTTCAGGTTGTTTTAATTTTACGAACAGTCTTTCAGGCAAGGAGAGAGAAGGCTCTTCCTAAACACAACACCATGGGGAAACCGTCGTGATTCCTCTCTGAAATGACGAGCTCTGAGCTGGAGAGTCACAGGGAAAAAAGCAAAAGAAAAACGAACATGAATTTTAGAGGGGGAATAGACGTCTCTACTACGAGGCCCTCGTAGAGGGAACAGTAAAACGAGACCAGGCTGTCACTGCTTTCGTAATTGCAAAGGTGCTGCCTCAAACGGGAGAAAACTTCCATTAGCAACTTCTTCTGAAACACCCGAAAAAAGCCGCGCACAAGGGTTCGTACTCCCCTTATGTGTAATTCATCTGATAATGTCTAAAATTTATTAACAGCAACTTTAAACACCGCTGAAGAGAGATGGCTTTTCTAAATGAGGGTCAAAGACAAACGCTTTGGAAACTCAGCGAGGCGCAATCGCAGGGAGATAGGGGAAAGCGCAGGGGGACGGGACAGAGTAACAAGTGTGGGGCCGGGTTTGCTTCGCCTGCTAGTGTTTCCCAAGGGCATCGTCGCCGGCGGGCCGGGCCGCGGCGGGGGGAGCCGCGGGCGGGGGGAGCCGCAGCGCTCACGGACGGGAGAAGCGCTCGGGCCGCGGCCGGGCGGGCGAACGGGGGCCGGGACGGCCGCGGGCGGCCCCGCGGGAGCCCCGGGAGGAGCGGCGGGGTTCGCTCCCGGCCCCCTCAGGCTCGTACCGGGCTGCCCCCGTCGGGATCAGCCTGGCCGGGCCTCGGCCGCTTCCCTCCGGGTGCAAGATCCACCATCGCTCCCCGGCCTGCGGCGAGCGGGGCCCGCCTGGCAGCGCTGCCCTCCGCCGGCTTTCACACTGTGTGATACCGCACCGCGGAACAAGGAACTGCGCCGGCAAGGCCGGCCCTGCTCCTCGGGGAGAGGGGCACCATCGCTCCCTTGTCCCTCTCCTCTCCCTCTCCCCGCGGTGAACAAACGCGCCGCCGTCTACCTGTGCAACACCTCCGCAACACATTTTATTTACACGGAATCAGCTCGGGGCATTGTACATTATATACAGATATTTTTCCCCTCCAACAAGGCAGATCTTGTGCAAGATTAGTAGCATCCTCTGGAGCATATCCGACAGTCCACGGGAAATGTCCCCCCCACTTGAAGTATCAGCTGTCAGAGTCCAAGTCACTTTTCCCGTCCTCTTGTCTCTTCTCTGGTGACGTTTTAGATGCTTTATTCCACTTTTGTGCGTTTTCTGATTCTTCCGAAGACGATCGCTTTTGCCTCCTCCACTTCGCCCGGCGGTTTTTGAACCAAACCTGTCACGTTAAGAAATTAAATTGTTAGTGAGAAAAAATAAAAATAAAACTATGCAAACCCGCAGTGTGACCCCAGCCCTGCAGGAGCCCTGTCGGGGCCGGTGTGCGGCGGCCGCGCTCGGACGGACGAAGGGAGGCGGGGGAAGCAGCCGCCCGGTGAGACCGGCCGGGCGCCTCCAGGAGACACAGCCGCCTCTCGACAATCGCTCACAGCCCTGTGACAGGATCGGCCGGCCGCCCCAAGGAAGGGCACTTGAAAATAATAGAAAACTTTCCCTCTGCCCCCGCAAAGCGATCACTCTCCCTCCGCTGGCAGAGGCGGCCTGGAGCCGCACCGCGGTACATCTGGTCAGAGCGCGTTTGAGTGCGAATGGGAGAGGGTTGAAGAAGGAAAAAGAAAGTAAAGTACCTCCACTTTTTCCTCTCTTAAGTGCACCCTTCTGGCCAGCTGTTCCCTGGTGCCCACGTCTGGGTATTTCGTTTCCTGGAAGAGGTTTTCCAGCGCTTCCAGCTGCTCGTCAGTGAAGATAGTTCGGTGCCGTCTTTTTCGCCTGCAGTGCAGCTGGTTCAGTAACTGCAGCTCCGTCCGGGACAAAGTGCCCACGTTCATGTAGGGCAACATCTGATGGGGAACAGGGGACATCAGGACTGACCCAGTGCCCTCGTAACCTACGGACAGACAGACGAGTCGACGATAGGCTTTGCATGTGATCGCTGCTCCCCCCCACCCCCGTTCTGTCCCGTCCCGTCCCGTCCCGAAAAAGCCCCCTCCCGCCGCCCAGCCGCGCTCCTGCGGGCCGCCAGCTCCCCGCCACCCCCTCCGGCCCCGCGGCTGCGGGAACAAAGGGGGCCCGTCCGCCCCGTCCCACGCGGGGCCGCCTTACCTGCGGGGGGGACGCAGGAGCACTGCTGCGCTCCCAGGGGCGGCACGGCCCCGCAGCACGAAGGGCCCACGGGGGACGCCGGCACATGCAGCTGCCCGTAGTAGTAGTTGTTGTAGCCGAGCCGAGATCCAGTGACGGCCGGCGGCAGCGCGGAGGCGGGAGCCACCGCCCGGGAGTAAAATCCGCCGTAGTCGGAGGCGCTGCCGTAGAGCGAGTCCCCGTGGAGGCTGGGGAAGACGACGGGCGCGGCGCTCGGGGGCAGCAGCACCGAGTCCTTGCAGCGAGGTCTGGCCGCCAGGATATTGTCGATGCTGAACATGCTCACAGGCATGCCCCAAACCGTGCGGGGCAGGGCGGCGGGGACCGGCCGGGGGAGGGA
>VWPU01004440.1:0-67052 GCA_013398955.1 Callaeas wilsoni
CTCAGTCTCCCTGTTTCTCCCTCCCTCCGTGTCCCCACCGTTCCGTCCCCCGGCCGAGGCGGGCCCGCTGCAGTACCACCGCCCACCGCTACGCCGCGCCATCCCCAGGGTTGCTGTGGCGACGGCGGCACTGCCCCCGCGCATGCGCGGCCTCCGCGGCGGCTTCCGGCGGGCCCGAGGCGGTGGCGCGGCCGCGATGGAGCGGTGCGGGCCGGGGCCCGTGAGCGCCGTGCCGGTGGCCGAGTTCAGGCCGTGAGTCCCGGGGCGGGCAGGAGAAGGGCCCGGGGCCGCGAGGGCCCGGCGGTGGGTGCGGGGAGGGCTGGGCCGCGGGCAGCGCGCCCGGCACCGTCAGCCCGCGATGGAGCTGCAGGCACGGGGCACCCGGGGAAGAGCGGGAGGGGAGCGGGAGGGGAGCGGCGGCTCGGGCCTGGAGCAGCCGGAGCGGGTGGAGGAGGAGGCCCCGGTTTGCCTTGGTCACGCTGCGTAACCCCGGGCCACCCCGAATCCCGAGCGTGGGGGCTGCCGCCCCTCAGGGGAACGTGCCGAGCTAGGCTGGGCTTATACACGAATGTTTGTTTTTGCTGCGTAGGGAAGCGATGAGAGTATGTCAGTGTAAGAAAAGTATTTGTCAGCAGTGGATTTTTTAACTTTGGTAATAAGCTGGAGGTCATCTTACTCTTCTGTGGGTAAGTCTTGATAGAATGGTTTCTAATTTCCATAGGGAAATTTTGGATGCAGTTATGTCCTCCACCCTGACAGTCCTTCAGGCGAACGCTAGTAAAGGAGAAGAATTCGAATGTTTTTCTTTTTTTAAGCTACCTAATATGCTGCCTAAATGTATGGCAGTACATGAGCAGCAAAAAATGCTGTTGGCTGCAGTGTAGAAGCTGTGCATGGCTGCACATAACTGTCAGAGGATGAGATGATTTTTTTCCCCACTTCCACTTTTTTTTCAAAGAAAAACACACATATTTGTGTTTCAACGCCGTAAGGACACATGTCCTTGAATCAGGCAATCTTTGAAAGTCAGAAGGGTATTGCCTGGCTTACATGTTTACTTCAGCATAAAATAATGTAGTCAGCCAGGCAGAGTGAGTGAGAACTGGTGGAAGCACGCACAGAACCAAGCTGTATGTGGTGTTTTGGAAACACAAAACCTGTTCTAGCAGCTCGACTTCAGGGAGATGCTAGCAAGTGCATAAATCTTCATGAGCCCTCTATTGTTAAAGGTTTTCTAGGTTTAGGTCTGTGAAGGCAAAGTTTTGGTGTAGTGGCTCTATGTTCTGACTGTTATTACACTTATTCTAGCTTTCTTAAAAAAAAACCCCTGAGATTATTTTTAAATAGAGGAACAAGACCTAATAAAAAGGAACTTGGAGTAGTAAGCTGTTAAATTAATTCGGTGTACTTCCCTTTCTATCCCAGCCTGTAGGATTTGTCATTTTCCTGGACTTGTAGTGACTTTAAAATAAAAAGGGAACTTGGCAAGTTTTAGTGCAGAATACTGTCATATGACAAGTGCATGCGTAACTAATATTAGATAGTTAATAATTATGCAGTAATGCACTGATAAATGTATTAACATAAGCCCCCTGTGTTATAACGCTTGCAAAGCAGTAACAGAGAAAAATCTAAAGATTATTTTTAATTTTGTTTGTGAGCTTAGACTAGCAGAATCATTACATTGTTTTGAATACTCTCATTTTTATTGCAGCCAGCAAATGCATACTCCAGGCCTTTATTGCTTCCAAAAAATACAATTACTCAGTTCTTGAAAAGTAATTGGCTTCAATTTGGAGCAAGTTCTTGTCCTGTTTCAAGCATATATATTGTGACTTGCTTTTGTGTGTAACTTCTCTTATTTATTTCAGAAATGAGGGTTCATTAACATCAACTTTAAGAACGCTTCTGTTCTTCACAGCTCTAATGATTACATTACCTGTTGGGCTATATTTTTCATCAAAGGCTTATGTATTTGAAGGTAATTCTATTTCTGCCAATAAACATTATTATTACAGAAATAAAGGAAAAGCACAGTCCTCTAATAGTATCTTTGTTCTTCCTGTTTTGAATATTCGTTTCCGTATATAGACCAAAAGTCCTGTAATGTCTAATTAGAACAGAAAATTATATAAATGGTCAATGTATCCTTCCTTGCATTGTGACCTGTAATTCAAAATGTGCTGTTTATTATACAGTGGTTTATATTGTATAGAGGTGCATTGTTCCCCTTACCTAAAGGGGATTTAACACCACCCTCCAGCAGACTTTTGTCAGAATCATCAGGGATATGTTTCCTGCAGGTATTGCAAACTAATCACGTGTTCGAGACAGAATAATGTTGTTTATGAGGTTTATATTTTGCTTTTTGAAACATATGTGCATTTCAACAAGTTATATGACATTTCAGCTATTGAATGTGATTGCTTGTGGAGCTTTCTTTTAATTAAAAAAAAATGAGAGAGATTATGGGTGTTTGTTTGAACAAGCAGCCACGTTGTAGTCCTGATTCTGCAAGGCTTTCATACTTCTGCAGTTGTAGGAATTTATCTCCTTCAGAAGTGGGGAGGAGGAGGGGAGAAAGCCGCTGCTTTAATTATGAGTGTGTAACTGAGTTGTTCTGAGACATTCTCCTTTGGTGTGTACTGCTGTATGCAGTACATAGAAGGCTCAAAGCTTGTTAAGTAACTTTCAAGATCCTTTTTAGCTTTCATTTTTTTTAATTTGAGCCATAGTAAGCTGAGCTTTAGCTTCGCTGTGTCAATTAATAGCAAGATCTGTTGGCACTGAAAGGATTGTCTTTGCAGGGTGATGGTTTTGGAGTGCTGTAATGTGTAGGTTTTGTTTGCTTTTGGGGAGACTGTTGGGTTTTTTCAATAAATTATGGGAAACAATATTTCAGTGTTTGATCTTCTGATAATTGAAGGGTTATTTTATATGAGATGCTTTCATGTGTCTTAACTGGTGGGGCATTATTGTTTTACAGTCTAAATACAAAAGGTTAGAGTCCTCTAAATTTAATTGTTCTTTTACTGTTTTCTACTTTTATAGTGGCAAATTAATTACAGAATTCTCCCCCTTCTTCCTCCCACCTCCATTTTATTGCCCCACAAAGAGTCACATTTAGGAAAAAATGATGTTGAGGTTTGTTTGGTGCTGGAAGATCCTAACAGAAAAGTGAATGTTGTAGAACTCTTAAGTCGTTGACATCAAATCTAGGGTGTTTTATCTTAAATATTGAATACTGCAGTGTTCCTTTGTTCCAGAAATAGTTTTGAGGCCTTTAACTATCATGGTGAATTGTTTCCAGTGAATCATTTTGAGCTCAGACTTTTGATGCAGGAGTAAATGTAACTTTGGTCTTTAGGGAGAATTGTGACTTGCCATGTCAGAGTTCCTAGCTCATAACTGATATTCTTTACTTTCTTTGTTTTCTCAGGTTCCTTGGGAATGTCTGAGAGAGACAGCTATTTCTATGCTGCCATAGTTGCTGTAGTCACTGTCCATGTGGTGCTTGCTCTCTTTGTTTATGTAGCCTGGAACGAGGGTTCGCGGCAGTGGCGCGAAGGCAAACAGGACTAAAATGAAGATCATCGGTGTCTGATGTCCACAGACTGTAAATCAGATTTTTTGTGAGCTGAAGGAAAAGCATTCTTCAAATGTGTAGTAGACATGCACAAAGAGGAGGCTGATGCCTCAGTTGTGGTTAAAATAAGACTTGCGCTCATCCTGACTGTGTACTGGTGTTTTCTGTAACGGTGATGGAAGTTGTTCGTTAGCCAGCTTCTGCTGTGTCAAGCTGAGGAGGCCTTCACCTGCAGTTAGAGTGGAATAATTACATACTTTCGAAAACTTCTGTAGCTACTTCTGCCATGCCTAGTATTTTTCTGGCTTGCTCTGAAAATAATATTGGCATGAAGGAAGCATTACGTTTTCAAGGAATTAAATTGCTGCTTTAAAAAGCTACATTACTTACTATCCAGCTAGAGTGGAAAAGATGCAATTTCACTTTGCTGTGAATAGTTTCCTGATTTATGTGTTGTGGTTTAACCCCACCCTGCAATTGAGCACCATGCAGCTGCTCACTCACTGTGACCCCTCAGTGGGATGAGTGGGGGAATCAGGAAAGCAAAGTGAGAAAACTCATGGGTCAGGATAAAGACAGTTTAATAGGTAAAGCAAAAGCTGCACACGTAAGTGTGTTGGTTTTCAGTACAAATTCAAACCGTGGCCCCATGGTAGCTATTATGAAAAAAACTACCTCTATCCCAGCCCAAACCAACACAGTGGGATAGGCGTAATTAATCTATTTCTGTGTTTAGAAGTAATTTCAAAACCAGAATTGTTTAGAAACTCAGGTGATGTCTTTCTAATGTGAAGTACAGTTTGGTTCTTTTTTTTTTCAAATATATTTTTTATTGCAGTGTAAAAATTCAATCTTTAATTTCCTTTTGGGAGGACTGTGGTATTATGCATTACTCGTCTTTCTCCTTTTCTGCAGTTTATTCTGATGATGCAAAGGAAAGGGCATAGCATATTTTTTTGTATGTCTTTAGACAGGTGTGTATCTCCTTGATATTTGCTGAAGTGTGCAGTTGGATTTCCTATGGTAAAGCAGTGTCAGTAATAGTCATAAGCTGCTGTAATGGCTGGTAGGGGAGGGAGCAAGAGAAAACAAGCTGTAGTTGTCTGCAAATGGTGTCCTTTATGAAGCAGAGAACACAAAAGTGACCACATGGAAAATTGGCTTCTCTTCATAACTGCTTACTTGTACACTGTGAAATGATACAATATGTTGATTGTTTTCTTTTTTCCTTGGTTGTGCCTAGAACTTCCTATAGTGAAACCTTAGTGAGATTTTTGTGTTGTAGGATAACATGAATTTCATTCCACTGTTGTGCTGTTGTTAGCAAGCTTTTTAATCTCTGGCTAAAACATTTTTCCTAAAGTTCCAGAAAGGCAAACTTTCTTAACCCCAATGATGGCTGTTAAGCTGCTGTGCTTGAGGTCATTCTGTTAATTTGAATTTTCCAGTTTATTGTATTAGTTTAGCCTTTCTTGGAAGTTTTTTGCTTAATACAGGGCTTGGCATAGTTTTGGTGCTGCATGTGTCTGGGGTAAAACATATAAATGATGCAAAAATTGGTTATCTGTGCCCAGTGGTTTGAGAATTATGTCCCCAAGCCTCATTACTGTGTTGTCCAGCTCAGTCCCAGGTGTGCACAGGCATATGCACCATGGCACACTAATGCAAATCAGTTTTTACACTTTGTTTCTGCTGTGTTACCTTTTCTCGTCCAGAGCCCCATTGTCAGGTTGCTGCTGCCAAACTGGAGAATCTTCTCAGAGCACTTGAAGTGCAAAGTTAGTTTGTACATGGGCGTACTGGCTTCCTGTTCTCCAGTGTATGAAGTGTACGTTGTGGAACAAATCCTGCCTTTTAATAAAGACCTACCCCGCAATACAAGATCCAGTAAACAACGTGTGCTGAACACTCTTTGAATAATGTCTTTAATACTCCACATGTAGAGTACAGCTTAAGGCAAATATATAGCCCTGCTCAATAGCTTAGCTTTTTTTTTTTTTAAGCTCACAATGGAGAATAAATGAACAGTTACACTTACAAAATAAAGAAGTTAATTTGGTACTAGAAGACAGTGGCAGAAAAAATGAATGTTATAGAAGTCTAAGATGTAGACTTCAAGGAGAACACACCTGCCATGCTCTATTAGCTGGGTCCTGTGCTATGTCTATTTTATGTTTCATGTAGCAGAATCCCTAGACAAAAAGTTAATTTCCTGGGAATAACAGGGAAATAATTCCTTATTATAACTGTTTAGTTTAAAAAACCTGACAAGTTTGTCCTCTGCTGTATGTGCCGGTGCTGTAATGTCTCAGCAGCTGGGGATAATGAGCTGAGCATTAATCCATCCATTGGAAGGTCTTTGAAGGTAGTGCTTTGATCCACAACAACATTCCCAGTGAGAAAAGAGGCACTGCCTGAGCCTGCACAGCCAGAGCCAGGAGCTGGTTTGATGTTGCCTGTGCTTCGGAGTGGGAAGAACCCCTCAGGTAAAGGGTGCAATGAAAACAGCCTGTGAAGGGTCGTCCCCCTGCAGCCCAGGGGGCTCCACGGGGAGCATTCTCTTCCCTCCCTCCTTGCCAGCAGTGGGGACCCACACTGGAGCAGTCTGTTCCTGAAGGACTACACCCTGTGCAAGGGACCCACACTAGAGCAGTTGGTGAGGGACTCTCCTGAGGAGGAAGGAGGGCAGGAACAATGTGTGAAGAACTTAAAACAGCCATTCCGTATTCCTGTGTGCCACTGTGGGGGAGGTGGAGAACTTGGGAGTAAAGTTGAACCTGGGAGGAAGGGAATGCTGGGAGGTAGGTGTTTTATTTTGCATCACCCTACTCTGATTTGATGGGTAATAAATTAATTACCCCAAACTGGGTCTGTTTTTCCCATGACGGTAATTGGTGAATGACCTCCTTGTGCTTGACTCAACCCAGGAGCCTTTTGTACATTTTCTCTCCCCTGTCCAGCTGAGAAAGGCAAGTGTTAGCATAATTTTGATGGGCATTTGGTGTCCAGCCAAGGTCAAACCCACCACATTTAAACTGATAAAAGTTGTGGAGAGATCAGAATTCTTGTTGGTTTGATTTTTTTATTTTCTATAGAATGGTGATGTAAAATTTTTAACAGTGTAGTACTCTAAAGTGGTACTGTAAGTCTGTTAATCTTACTACTAGGAATGGATTTGAGACAACTCTTAAAAAGACAACTGGGAAAGCTGTCTGTGCAAGTCCTTCAGTACGTCACAGTTGCCTCTCACTTAATGGTCTATCATGTGTTTGCATAGGTTGACAATTGGTTTAGCTAAAGCATGCAATTGTAGCTCACAGTAAGGAAATATCTTGAGACAGATTGTAGTAGAAATTTTCCAGAACATTTTCCAAGACTGAATAGACAGTGAGGGAATTGGTAAGTGGGAAATCAGTGGCTTTTCATTAGTTTTTGTCTTCTGTACTTAACATCTCTGTTTTTTCAAATACCTGCAGGACACTGTGGTGGGTACTCGGCCTGTGAGAGTGTGCAGGTGAGTGAGCAGCTTTGGTTTGTTCTTAGGGATGCCTGACTTAACTCGTTACTAACTGCCAGCACTGAGTAAGAAGTCTCCAGAGCAAATGGTGATGGTGGTGATCGTGCTGTTAACAGGAATTATCATTGGTTAAGGTATATGAACTTAAAACAGTCTTTACAGTATGTTTGAAACAAAATAAAACACTGCCTACCTGTTTCTTGCATTGTAAGAAAGGGCCTACTAATAACACTTAACATTAAAAAAACAAAACCAAACCGCAAGAAAACAGCCAAACACAAAAACAACAACCCTTCCCTCCAGAAGGCCCAAGCTCCTGTGTTGTTTTCACTCTCAGGCTTACTCCAGGCTGGAGGCTGTGGTTCTGCCATGCTGCTAGAGCAGCACCACAAACTAGAGGGCAGGCTTTGCTACCTGATCGCTCTGATGGGCCGGGGGAAGGTGTGGTGCTCCCTGAGAAATTCTGTTCTTAGCGTGTTGGTGAGCAGTAAAATGTTTGATGTTGCTGCAGTTTTGGTGGGGTTTAGCCTGCTGTGACTGCTGTAGTTAAACAAACTGTGCTTAGGCTTCTGCCAGCCCTCGCAGCCGGACAGGGCGTGCTGAGAGCCTCGGGCAGGGGTATGGTTGGTACTAGTTCAGGTGAGTAAGAGATGGGAAAGCAGAGGGCCCTTAAATAACCAACTGAGGCACACAGTCATTACAAAATACCGTATTTTGGGTATGACAAATGTAGGTAGGGTGCAGCCCATGGGGCAAGAGGAGAAGGGTCCTGTGAAGCAAAGGAGTGACTTGGGGAGATGGGGTGCGGGCTGGAATGTGCTAGCATGGCTTGATGTATGGTGGCAGAGGCACCATATGTTTTGTTTGGAACTGTTTATTCCACTGTTTTTCAAGGGATTATGCAGAGCCATTGATCTGAAGTACTGAATGTAAATAATAGAAAATAGTAAGCTAATTCCATTTTAAACTTCCGAATAAAGTTGTTTGTAAGTTGACAGCTTTGCTGTGTGCAATCTGGGACACATTTATTCACTTTGTCTTGTATAAACCAGCATTGTTACTGGCTCTGAGTCATCTCATAGGGCATGGTCAAGCCCTTGGAGTGTAAATATTTCTTTAAAAATACCAAAGAGCAACTGCCACTCTGATGTTTCATTAGCTCCAATCAACTGTCAGTTTAAGGGAAATACAGAAGCTGCTTGTTTGAAGGTGACAGAGAGCAGAGGTTGTGTCCCAGCAAGAGGAGGCCCTCAGGTGCTTGAATGGGGCTTGCAAGAAGAAATTGCTGTATGATTCAAGACCCTCACAGTCATTCTCTTACCTGAAGATACACCAGTGTCTGAATTTCTGAGCTGTTGGCATAGAGCTTGGGTCTCTTTTTTAGGAGAAACACAGTGTTGCTGAGCTGTACTTGTAAGACAGGAAATGGAGGTAAACTGTTGGGACTTGAGTTCTGTTTGAACCTAAGGCAGTAAGAAAAGGGATGGAGAAGATGCATGTGGATTCCTGTAGAAAGCAGCTATTTTAGGTGCTGGTCTTCCAGTTCTGAAACCATAAGACAGAGCCTATTGAGGTCCTGTTTCAAAAGGCAGGGATACTGACTGGGCAGCTTTGTGGGGAAGGGTGCCCAGGGTGAAGAGCTAGGAAAGCTGAGTAGTTAATTTGGTGAGTGGCTGGCTGAATGCCTGGGATGGAGTTTTTTTGGTGCTGTTTTGCTGTCATGCTTCACAACCCTTTTGTCCTACCAGCTATTTAAAGAATATTCTTGCTGAGATGATTCCCCTGTGAGCCCACTGCTTGGAGGGGTGATCAGGTGGTTACCTGCAATTGTGCTCTTAAAACAGTACAAACTGCTCACAGGCCTGCAAAAAAAGCTGTTGCTGCTTTTAGTTGATACATGAGACACAGTGGTTTAATACTTTTAGTGGAAATGGCCCAGGGCATAGGCACAGGGGGTATGTTATTAATTAAAACTCTTTTTAATTGAAGAACGATTTATGAGTGAGAGTAATAGCAGTCAGAGATTAAGAACAAACACTGCTGTGGGTGTGTGCCCATGCTGCAGGCACCATGGAGGAGACATTTAATACTTTTGCAGTTCTTCATCCTCAAGATGCAGTTTCTCTTAGCATGCTTGAGTCATTAATGCGGTTCTGCTAATGTTAGAGATAAACTGGAAGTTTGGCTTCACAGCTGGAATGCTGCTTATTTCAAGGGAATGAGTCTTTGATGTGTAGGTGGTTTTGTGTCTGACAGAGAAGACAGAACCCGCTTTGCTCTCAAACCACGTCACACTTTGAGCCATTTCCTAGAATAATTCCTACAGAATTAGCAAGGGTTGGGTGATTCTTAATGTGAAGCATTATGGTAGAGCATGGAGTTTCCTTTATGAACTTGTGTTATGTCTGCAATATAATGTTTTTTTCTTCAGAGTAAAGTATGCCCTCACCAAAAAACCCAGACCACAGGTGATTCTGATGATCTGGGTGTTGGAACTGTTTTGATGGCTGTTTGTGTTAGGTGCAGCTGCCTGTTTAAATGTGGAGTGGCTTAGCTCATCGTCTGCAGGTTTTGCCCAGTATCCCTGAGACTTGGGTAGACACCAAATCCTGTGTTTAATAGAGATTCCTCTGCTGGCCTTAATGCTTAGGGGCTTCAACCCAGCTCCCAGTTTTACTTAGTGAAAACTGGACCTTGGGTTCTATATTTGAATTATAATGGCCTCTTTCTATATGATAATGACTGATCATTAAGCCAGTTCCTTTATTCCTATCTAGCATTTATTTCTAACCTGTTATAGTCCTGCAAACAGCACCAAGTTGCTCACTCTGTTTAGTACTTCTCCCTCTTTACCTTTCCTTATTAAATGCTTTCCATGGAAGCAAATATTCCCTGTGGTGTGATATCTGTTGTGATCTCTAGTTAAGATTATGTCGAACTTCGTAGGGCAAGATGAGGCTTTTCTAATGCTTGGTGGGTATTTTGCTTTCCTACCCATGTATTTTCAGAATTGTTTGTTCTATCAGCTCTGATACTTAAGGCATGAAAACAGTGATTTCAGAGGGAAAAAATTACCAGTTTTATAGACAATTCCTGTATCAGTTACCTATTTGTCATGGGCCTTTGGGAGGAGTAATTAACAACACCAGAATAGCAGCATGTTTCTGTTTTGTCAGATACTTACCAGGTTCAGAACAGTCCAACTCTGTGGTCAAATGTAGCTTTATTTTAGCATATTCCAGGACTCAAGAACATGTAAGTACACTGAGCAGCATTGGCAGTGGGATCCAGGCTGCTTTCACTTTTCCAGCCCTAAAAGAAAAGTACATTGAGCCTTTTGGTAAGGACATCTTAGAGACCTCCTCAGGAATATGTGATGGATGCAGCTCTTCAAGATGCCTGCCCATGCCAAAATGCTGTGTTTGCTTTATATCAAGCTTATGCAAGGGATTAATTTGGAAGGAGAGCTGAGTGGCTTCTGAACTTTCTACCTCTGGTCAGCTGTGCTCTAACTGCATGGTCCAAATTGCAATTTGATGGGATAAATTATTTTTGTGTGCTTTTTATGGACTTTGTTCAAAAAGTGAACAGGTAATTCATCTCAGGAGGTAATTCTGCAGAACACCAGAACTAATTTGCTACAGTTCTGTTCAGTTACAGATGAAGCAATGCAATAATGTGTCTTGATTACATAAGCATGAGTTCAGTTCATCATAGCTGTGTGTGGATATAATACATTAACTGATTGACCAGTAAAGCAGACAGAGTAATTTATTTTGTATTATCTCCTTGAATTCTGACAAGACGGTTTTCCCTCAGTTCACACTTGGGAGTTTGCTCCTCTCAGAGATTCCTGTACAGACTGATGGACCAGTAAGAGGAATTGGTGTGTTTACAGAAGCCAGTGTGCTCCAGATTCTTGTGAAAAGCAGGTGAGGCTTTGCATCGTAAGGGAAGTCCCCTCACCTGCAATCCTGGCTTTTGGAGATTTAACAAGGACTGGTCCTGAATCAGATGATAATTGAAATGCAGAAAATGAGGTATTGGAGGTAACTGCCAGGACTGCTGTGGTTTGGACGGGTAAGAAGACTTATCCATCAGTAACAGGATGTCAACTGACTCTTCTTTTTCTCATTTGCATTCCCAGCACTGGGAAATCAGTATAAAGCCATCATTTACTCTTAACAGTCTTTGAAAAACACAGTCTGTCTGTAATACTTCCCCAGGAAAAAATTCTGCTTTAAACTAGGCTTTTGAGACTTGGTACAAATTTAAGCTGCTTTAGCCAAAAAAAGAGCTTTTGGATAAAACTGGTGTTGTTGTTGTTGATGGATTTTCCTCTCCAGAATACACTTCATATTCCTTTTGTGCTAAAAACAAAGGTGAGTATTACAGAATACTATATGTGGCAGCATTGTACAGGATCCAGATACCACTTGCCTTGCATGTGCTGCCTGCTCTTCTTGCAGCTGTTGCCAAAGAGCAAGGTGGGATCCAGCTGCACTCAAGTCTTCATGAGCGCACAGGGAGAGCTGGTCTCTGTCCCAAAGAAGTCACCATACTGCAAGATGAGTCTGGCTGAAGGGATATTGCCAACAAACACAGCAGATGTGTCCAGGTGGAAGTAGAGAGGTGTTTAGTGCAGTTAGTACAGGATAACTCCTGGAGCTGTTGGACCTGGCCTTGGAGCTGTGGCCCGTCTACCCTCAGAGAGGTAAAGAGATTCACTTCGCTGGCTATGGCAGATCACAGGGTCAGCACTGGAGGGCAGGTGGGGGAAGGGACTGGAACTTGAATTTTTTACCCACTGCTCTGCCAGCATTCACTACCACCCATCCACAGGGATTTTCTAGGGATTTTTTCTGGTGAGAACTTCAATCAGTGGATACCTGGACTTTTACCTAATTTTGCATAGCTTGATGCTCTCTTCAAAGTCTGCAGACATTGTAGTCCATGCTTCCCTTTCTTGTCAGTTCTTCTGAATATTCCATTAAATCTCTGTTTCAGTAATTTTTGCCATTGTTCAGCTGCCTTTAGACTTTTCTGGGTTTCTTTCAGGTATACCTTTTCTCTGCCTCATCATTTCCTTCCACATCTAAAAACTTAAAGTAATAAAAAAGACTCTTTGAAATTTGCACACCACTGGAGGATGGTGCTGCACTTGAACAGTGCCATTCCATTATCCTTTCACTGGTGTTAGTGCTGGGCTTTTGTCCTGCTTCACACTTCAAGAGCATGTCCCTTCATTTGGCCACAAGGTTCAGCTGGGAATGAGTTCAGTGGTCAGGATGCAGAATATGCATGTGGTGCTATCCAGAGTAAGGCTTGGCACAAGACTGGAAAAATACAGCAGTGAGCAAATGATAAAGGAATTAAACTAATATACAGACCCTATTTTATCATGTGTGCCTTGGGGTATGTGCATGTCTTAGTCTTAGCTCTAAGCAGTGTATTGTTTGGGAAAGTACATTCGAGCATGACTAATCTGCGTTTGTCTCCCTCTCCCAAAACATTGTTTCATTTGAAATGTTTTATTTCTCTGTATTTAAAGAATATTCTTTCATAATGCAAAAGCTATTTTTCATTTTTCTAGAACAATTGGTTGAAGTGTTTCTATTAATCTTTCTATTATTTAAGCACTTCTATCTGCAATACACAATAGAAACAAATGAATTTTTTTTTTTTTGAGACAAGCTTGCTTTTTATCCTACAGAAACGATGACTCATGAGATTCATCCAACCCTCATCTATATTCCTCCCCCAGCTAATAAGTTAAATGTGAGTTTTGTGTTTGTATTAAAAGACAGCCTGTGCATACCTCACCAGGGAGCTTGTTTGAACATGGAGTTCACAAGAGGAAAATTCCTTGCCACAGCAAAACCGCTTCATTGGGCATTAAGGAGCTTTGCAAACTTTGCTCCCTAAGTGAAGAAAACAGTATTAGATTTAATTCATTGCTCACACTTAGAGTGATCCTAGTCTGGTGTGCACTTCATTGTGATGCCAGAAGGTTTGTGGTTCTCATCCATGAAGAGACTGCAGAAGGCAGAGACCTGTAATGCTTTGTCTTTGGGCCTGTTAATCCTGCAGATGGATGTATAAGATTCTACACTGCTCTAGGATAAAAACACGCTCTGTTTTCATTCTGAAACAGTCCCGCAAACGGTCGTACTGGTCTAACTAAGAAGGGAGTGTGAAGGATGGGGATGGGTACAGGTATTTGTAGTCGGTGTACCTGCTTAAGCCCCATGTGGTGAAGAGACACCCTTAGATGGAGCTGACTCCACATTAATGCAGAGAAGCTTGTTTAAAGCTAAAATGAGGTACGAGCTTGCAGCTCCACGGTGAGGATGGACCACGGGGTTTAGCTGGGAGGAAATAGACCCTTATCGGTATAGTTCACTGCATGAAAAATAGCCAGTTTCTCTGCAAAGCTGTGGATTTTGCATAGGGCTTTTTTAACTGAGCAAAGTCTTCTGGGCATCCAAGTACCTATTTTTAGTGAAATCTGGAGAGGATTGCAAAAGAAACTTTTCAGAAGAAATTTGTGTCCTGTACATCAACTTGTTCCTGTTTGGATACTGCTTACAAAACACTGCCTTGCAGATGTTGGGATAACTGGTACTTAACTAAGAAAAAACTCATGAGATTGATTGTGTAGGAACAATAAAAACTTCACACGTGTAACTATCTCCTCCCTTCACCTTTCCCGAGAGTGGAGGGATGGGCTGTAATTGCAGAGGCTGCACAATAGACATTTCTTTGCCAGCCAGAGCTAAAAGCCTCTTTCTGTGTAACTCTAAGACCAGACTATCTGTGGATTCCTGTTAAAAGGATTTTTGAGCTTCTGCAGCACTTCTGTTTTCCTGGAATTCTCCAAAGCAAGTGTGCTTCTGTGAATGGAGTTCTTGATAGGTGAACCTGCAGAAGTGCAAGTGACTCTGATCTGTACAGCAAAGGGTTAAGAGAACATACATCTGCAAAAATGAAAGATGAAAGCAATCTAGACCACTATTTTCACATTTTCTTATGGAGAAAAACACTTTGAGCAAATACAGCATGTGGAAGGAAGAAGAAAAACACCACCACTGGCAGAATTGGGAAGTTGAGCTGTGTGTTGAAGCTCAGAGATTGAAGGCTCCAGAGAATAATTCACACTCCTGCCTTACATCTCTGTCAGAATTATGGTTGCAAGTGCAGTGAGCACCAGAAGCTTACATGAGAATTCTGCCAGAAATAGTTGGGCAGCTCTATGAATAGACAAGGAATGTCTTTAGTTTGACAGGTAATATTTACTTTCTCCCATCCCATCTCCAGACAACTGCAAGAGAAGAATACTGTGATTCACTGCAGGCCAGTAGGCCTAGAGTGATTTTTACATTTCTCTGACAGTGGATTTCAGTTGGCTTCAGTGGACATGGTTTCATGGGCACTTTAGCACTAGGACTGACCTAAGTGCAAGTCAGGCAGGGTTTTCTTTTGGGTGGATTTCTCTTAGCTGTTATTGACAGCTTTCCTTAATTTGATTTTCATGAGTGATGTGTTGATTTGACATCGTCCTGTGCATGAGCTGAATGTAATATTCCAAATTTAAGACTGCAAGGTAAACAAATTCCCAATGCAAAAGGCAGTCTCAGAGACTTCTAAAGCCTTCTCATGATAAAAGTAGTTTCAAAGTGAAAATCTGTGTGCTGAAAAATATTTAATTTCACAGAAAAGTAATTTAAGCAGCATGTATTTTGCAGTTTGATGGTGTTCCATATAACACAGTATTAGTTTCCTTGTTCATTTGTCGGTGTTTGCTCATTAAGTAAGATCTTCTTTACAAAATGTAGGGGCTGTTTAAATGCTTTAGGGGATGAGTATATTTATTATAAGCTGATAATCCTTGTAACTTGTTACATTAAAATATAAATGGATTATATTCCGATGAGAAGCATGAAAGTGATTACTAAACTGTGGAAATAAATGTGCTAGAACCCTAAATAGTGTAATAATCCTCTAAGGGGAAATTGCACCTCATTCATTTATAGCGGTATTGTGATTGGCTTTGTTTTAGTCCAACTTTTGAGTCAATGCTTCCATGAAATTCTCATGACTTGCCTTCCAAAATGACATCAAAGACAAAAGGAGAAAAACAGTCTTGACAAAACCAGGTCACTACATCAGCAAGAGCAGAGTGGGCTGAGCAGCTCTGCTTCCTAAATCAAAGCTGTGCTGCAGGAGCACAGCCATGCTCCCATTAGTGTGTCACAAGTGCTGTTCCCAGCAGTGAGCGACCAAAAAGTGTCATAACTGCAGAAAAAAGGCTGAAGACTTTGGTCAAAGCCTGATGCCTGTCTCCTCAGAGCGCTATGAGAGATGAAGATGTGGAGGTCCTCAAGGTGTCCCTTTTGGGGAATGTCCTGGTCCCAGCTATTCTTCGTAGCCAGGAATGCACAAGGAATGAAGGGGAGTAGTCCTTCGTGCCTAAATCAAGCAAAAATCCCAGCAAGGGATCTGAGGTGTTCTGCCAGCCCTGTCCTTCCAGAGAAGCAGATGTCCTTCCATAGTCTTGGCCAAACTCCCAGGTCTGGGAGAGACTAAGGGTCTTGTGAAGGATACACATCTGGGCTGTGAGGGAAATGTATGGGCCAGAAGCGTATCTGAGTCTGCCTTCAGAGCAAGGAACTGTCAGGAATCCATCGTCTCCCTCTCCTGCTTCAGTTGCTGTGTATCCCCAGAAGAGCTGACCATCGAGGGACAGAGAGGAGGATTTGAATACGCACACAGGGCCATGCAGGCTGCTTTGAAATTGCCGTTTGGTCAAAATAACTCCATGTACAGTTTGGCTGTCTGCAGTGGTGGGGTGGGACCTAGAGTACACTCGGGACAGGACTCTCCTGGATCCTGTGTGGCTGTATCCTCCAGGCGTTTTTGTAAAGGGACAATATAGTGTCTATACCCAAAACTTAATGAGATAATTATACCTGGCAGGGCTTGGTAATTAATGTCTAGTACAACCTACTGTACCATAGTGCTGCTTTTACATGTGTTTTGTGCAAAGTGGGAGTGCTGAGGCGTGCTCGTTCGCTGCTGTCTGACAGGGAGAGGGTGACAAATCCTACAGGAAGAAGGAAATGTGGTTCCCATCTTTAGGAGCTTTAATTAAATTAACTGCAGTGGCAGAAATGGCAAAGTGCCAGGGCTTCTCCTGTAACTCAGCAAGCACTTTGCAGAGGGGAACCTGGGCACAGGAAGCTCTTACAGGTGTCTGTGTTCAAGAACAGCATCTGTTCTGGCTAACAAGCTTTGCTGTGTGTTGCTGGTTTACTTAATGAAGAAGAGACCTTCTCCTGTGTCTGTGACCATGTGAGTAGCAGTAACAGCACACGGTCTCTGGCAGGTTTCACTAAAGCCATCCCACAGCATATGTAGCAAGTGCTAATGGAAGCCACATTGCCCAAGCTTTGCTCTTTCTGTGGAGTACCTCAGGGAAGATTTAGCTGAAGCAAAGATCTTTTCTGCGGCTTGGAATGTCACGCTGTGCAATATCTCCTAACAGAGCTACTACTGCCTGCTGAAACCTGGAGTCTGCTCCTGCACTTGAGATCCAGAGTTTCCCTAGCTGCGCCTTGTTGGCAGAGACAGCCCAGTTTCCAGGTGATGTAGCTCACAGAGGGGTTCAGATCAGCTGCCTCTCCCCACATCCTTCTGATGCCCTGCAAGTGCTGCAGGGGCACAGAGAGGAGCACCTGGGCATATGTGGGTCTGTGTCCCAGGGGAGGCTGTGATGGTACAAAACAAATGCCGAGCACAAGCTGGCATCTGCCCTGACCCAACAGGTCATCCAGAGGAGGAAACTAGGGAAGGAAAAGAGAAACTTACTTTTTTTAATATTAGGAAGGCCTGCCTATTTTTATCTCCATGCAAAATAGATGACTTCTATCACCTGGGACTTCTCTGTGTAGGATTTTGAGCAGAGCAAGCTAATAATGACTGTCTCATTGGGATTTTAAATGGAATTCTTGCTTCTTGGTGTAAATAGGAAGTGATAGTGTAGCATGTAGGAGGTCTTTAATCTTCTAGATTTATTACATTTTGTAGGATTATAATTTTTTTTAAAGCTTTTTGTTTCATCTTGAGCACTGACAGAGGCAAGCAGGTAACTGAAGGTACACACAGAGCATTTTAATGGGGCTTTTTCCTGAATTCATCTGAAGCCAAGCCCCCTCTGACCACAGCCCCACCCTCTCATCTGCATTTCGTAAGGGTATTACCGCTGTAATTAATAGGACTTGTATAACAGTACCTAATTAAACTCTGATCATATAGTGTAAATTTAACTTGATTATCATTAGCCTCAGTGAACTCTGCAGGAGATTAATCCTGGTGATTCACTCAGCACAGAGAGCAACAGCAGCAGCTCTGCGGAGGACCAAAATATTGGTGAACAGCAATGCTCTGTGCCCCCAAGCCCTGCAAGGTAGGTCTGGGTACCGACAGGAGCGCCGCTGTCAGGGAGGGGTCTGCGCTGGGACGGGAGTCTCCCCATTTCCAAATTGCTTAAAAGCCACTGGGAGGCCAGCAGGCTGCTACGGCGCCGTTCTTAAAATCACTGAATACGGAGTCTGTGAGAGGATTATGGCTTACGTAAGAGTTTTATGTCTGTCCTAAAGCTGCAGCCCCTATGCATTTGTGCGCTGCGTAGCGTGTCTGCCAGTGATTCATGGACACCAGAATGTCCTGAATGACTACAAGCCACATTTTGTTTAAGATTATTACAGATATAGGACCTGGTCCCAGTCTTATGAAAGCTGAGGAGGTTTAGTCTGTGGGAAGAGAGCAGAGGCAGTAATGTTATATTTCTTTATATTAATTCCTGTGTGTTAAAATGCTGTATGCTTTGCTTCTGCACATTGTGCTGGAGAGTTCTTTGCTAAAAAAACCAAATAAGCCTTTGGTAAAATAATGGGTTTTTTTCTGTATGTAGTCCCAAAGTACAGGGCATGGGGTTTGTCCTGTCTTTGGCTGAGCACATCTGTTTGTTTGCTGCTAATAATAGTTTAATCAATGGGGCTGATTTCTGCATATTCTCCGTCTGACAGTAGCCCAGAAGACCCAGATGACAGCAAAAAAAAGGTCTTTTGTATGTGTCACTTTTTCTTTTCTTTTGTTGTTGTTGTTGTTGTTACTTAATTAAAAGCAAAGAGAAAGTTTTACTCCTGTTCGCATGAATGGTCACATCAAACAGTACAGGAGAATCTAGGCCAAGCTGCTTTCAGTGGGCTAAGGAGCATTATACCATTGCACCGCTTCCTTTCATAGTAGCAATGCCTCTTAATAAACGTCAGGCACCTTTTGAACTTTCTTTGAAACCGTTAGTTTTGCTTTCCACAAGTACCCCGTAGCCCACCTTGCACCCCCGGCTCGCTTTGGCACGGCTGTTATTAGGAGATGTGTCCGTGTGGGATGGGAAGGAGAGGGATGTGCGCGGGGTGCATCCTCGCTGCCTGCAGAAATGGTGCCGCTTATGTAACGCCCTCGCTGGGTAACGAGGTGAAACTCTGTCAACTCTTCTGCAGGAGCTTTCAGAGGGTTTGGGGCTGCTGGCTGGCTGAAGGGTAAGTCGGGGATGCGTTCCTCGGGGGGGCTGCGTGTTGGGGTGCACGCGCAGGTGTCGGTGTGTACAGCGCTGAGCAGGGGCTGCAGCATTAATGACCGAGATGTCGGTGCTTGCTGCCTTTCCTTAAGCAAACACAGCCACTCAGCACCGTGCCTGAAATAGACCATTTTAGGGTATTGCTACTTTCTGAAACAGCTCTGTAATTTGTCTGTGCTGTTTGTCTGTTTTCCTCTAACATGTCTCAAACACAACTAAAAATAAGCTGTGCTTACGCCACAATGGCTTTCCTTTAATAGTGGTAATAATACTTCGTGAGAGAAGGCTGTGCTCAGGCAGCAAAATGCTTTATATCAAGTGATCCAGGATGCTGATACTATTCAGAATGTAACTTGCTGGGGCTTTGCTGTTGTTCTTTGCACTTGCTATTGTTTCTTGCCCTTGCAGACTTGTACCTGTTTGCAGCGCAGTTGCGGTGTTTGCTTGTCCGAGTGCAAACGTTCATGCTGACTGATGAGTGCGTGCTGGATGATTGTGCTGGATATCCGTGTCTGTTTTAAAACTGGGACTATAGGTCTGGGTGTGCTTGCCACTGTCATGGAAGAGTTACTCATATGCGTAGCACTCACATGGAGCTACTGTCAAGTGTGTGTCTCAGAGCAGAAAGCAATCTTGGTTTGCAACAAGATGAACAAAAGGGATGCCTGAGCTTTTCAGGGTTATATTGTGGAAGTTGTGTTTGCACTGTAAGTACTGTATGTGCTTCAAGTACCCGAGAACTACTGAGAGAACTGGTTCCCTTACAGAGATGGAAGAGCTGTGAGGAGGGGCTGCACATCCACAGCACAGGCAGCTGTGAGCTCAAAAGATTCCAACAGCAAGAAACCGAGCCCAAATGAACCTAAATAAGCAAGGGATCTGAATTATTCACAAACAGAAATGCTTGTTCCTGAGCAGTCAGGTGTCTGAATCCAGAGCAGCCTCAGGCCATGGGACTGGCATTGTGAGGGTGAGCATTGTCCTAAAATGAACTGTGTAAGAGAGAAATCAGTTGGTATGAGATACAGGCTCGTGTTCCCCTGGGACTGAATCTCTTGTACTCAATTTTTAGACTCCTTTTTTGTTATCATCTAAAAGGCACTTGATGTCACAATTCCTGTCACTTTGGCTTTTACATTTGTTCCTTGCAATATTCAGCTGGAATAGCAGCCTGCCAGGGCCCACATCCTATATCCTATATCATCTTTGTCCTCTTTCTCTTGCTGTGCTTGAGTCCAGTGGTCCCACAGATCTGGCTGGTCCCTGGCTGGTTGTGTGGCCTTTGTGTGAGGAGAGGGGTGTAAGCACAGGGGCTTAACCTGAGAGCAGTCTCTCGCTCCAGACTCAAGGGAGCTGCACAAGGACTGGCTGCCACGCTGGATCTCTGGGGTCATGTGTAGTCAGATGTGTGGTGGCCACTTCTTTTGCATCTCCCCATTGCTAGGGTTTCTGGTGTGTTGCTAAAGTTTTGCAGGGAGCAGCTCCCTGATGTTTTGTACCCCCGGGAGGGGTGCTGCAGGGGCAGCCAGGGCTGTCAGCCACAGTGTCCAGGACTTGGACCCCAGGAGGGGAAATGAGCTGATGAAATCTCATCCTGGTGGCAGGTGTGGCGTATAACCATCTTTGCACCAGGGGAGGTGGCTTCTCTGTGCTGCAGACACACCCTGTCACTTGGGGGAAGATCACTGGTTCCCCCAAGCACAGCAAAGACAGCAATGGGATTAGGCCACGCAGTGCTGCAAGCTCCCAAGCATTGTGTACATCAGTGAGGATAGGTAGATTGCCATAAGTGACCATAGGTAGAGAAATACCACATAGCTGACTAGTTTTTCATATGTGATCACTGAGGTGCTGGTGACTTTGTAACGTTTGCAGCCCCGTAGCTGAGCCCACAAGGTCCCAGTTGGTGCCTACAGATGGTGAGCCTTGCCCTATATATCAAGCAGACTTCTCTGTGCCTATGCCTGTGTTTAATTACCATTATGAAATGGTAATAAAAAGTCTAAAATGTCATTACAACGTCGTGCGAGGCTGGGATTTGCAGTCTAACCGCAAGCCTCCTGTTGGCAAAACTGCTACAAGTTTGAACTCTGCCACTGGACAGTTGTCCTCTATGAGCTGCTCTCTGAGCAGGCTGATGTGGCTTGTTTTGTTTGTCACCAGCTTGCCAGGACATGTCCCTGTCAGCACCTCTCCTAAGTCTTTCCTGTGGTGGAAATTCTGCCTGGTTAAAACTCCTACCGGCCAGATGCCCCAGCAAGAGCAGTGCTAGGCATGCTTTGCCCAAGGAGTAACTTCCTTCTTGAAGGAGAGTTATTTTGATGTAGACAAGGGTCATTAGGACTGCACTGACTCCCTGATGCTGGTATCTATTCTGAGAATGGGTGCTGATCCCACCTTACCAATGTAAAGCCATTTGATGCACTTTGCAGTAAAATTACTCTGGTGCTTATAAACCTTTCAGGGTGTTAAAATAGCCTTAAACCCTATTGTGTTTCTTGCTTTAGCTTGGAGCTGGCCCAGAGCTGGGTTTGATTGGCAACTCAGGCACTGCTTGCAGTTTAAGTTTCTTGGGATGGGGTGATGGATCCCTGCCCTCTCTTGCTGCCTTTGGTGCAGGCTGAGCCCTGAGAGTTTAGCTCCAAGCTGCAGCCAGTGACAGTCTCCACATGCAAACCTCAGCAGCAGGATCAGAGCCATGTTTCTCAAATTGAGAAGGAAAATAAAGGCTTTTATTCTCTGAGGAGGAGAGAGAAGAATTATTTCAAACATTCTAATAAGCCCCTAAAGTAAATAACTAAATGTTCTTCCATTTCGGTGTAGCTCTTGGAAATTTTCCCAGGATGTCTTTAAAGAGCTCATTGTAAAATAGTGGGATGTTCTTTTCCCACAGGTGTATGTTAAAACAAAAACATTTCACTTGGAATTATTACAAAATTACCTGGTCTTGGGATTACTGTGAAGAGCTTTGGGAACTCATTCACCTGGGCTGTGTTACCTGGGAAGTGCTGCTGCCAGGCAGGTCCATGGTTTGTATAGCAGGGGAGGCAGAGGTTCAGAACATGATCTTGCCTGCCTGGCTTTAAATGGGAAATTGTAGAGGTTCTGTTGCAGCAGTGAAATTGGTTCTGTTCTTTAACTTGAACGTTTTTGAATAAAAAGAGAGGCTTTACTACAAATGGTATTGTTTGCAACAACCTCATGGACGTATTTTGTTGCAGGAACCAACAGAGAATTACTTCCAAACTTGTTTTAACATTGTAACACAAACACCTGTACATAGGAAGCAGAGGTCTTCCTCTGTTTGCATCCTTCTCTGTCTACCTGGATGAGCAGTCTGGCCCTTACCTGCTGCCACAGAGCACTTGGGGAAGGTGCTGAGCCCTGTCAGGGAAAAGGAGCACTGATGCTGATTCCTTGGGGAGCTGAGCCCAAGGCAGACCAGTGAATTGCATTGTTTTCATTGACTCAGGTAACCTTTTTATTAGATTACCATTCCCTTCACAGACTCAGGGACCAGAGTAATAAAGGTAATGAAGGATGAGTAATAAAGGCAAGCACAGATGCTTATCTATCCTAGTCCCTCCAACATGCCAGTCCATTGAACCCGTTTGCTGTTTGGACCTCATCTTAGAATTCGATTTCGAATCTCTGTAGGTGTGTGAATTGGCAACTCCACTGCTCAAAGCCCTGCTTCAGCTGTATGGAAAATACTGTGCCAGGCTGCATGGTTATTAATAAGCTGATTTTGTTAGAGAATGGAGCACCATGTCTGAGCTCTTGTGGCAGGCAGCTAATGATATTGGACAGTGAGCAACTGTCACTTTTGCTAAATCTGTCATATTGTCAGTAATCTGCTTACAGCATGCAGTGAAGGTGGGCAGAAACACAGGCTAATCCACCTTAGGGCCCTACCCAAAGTGAAATTTGGAGTCTGCTTTTCTCAAGAACACAGTTATCCCTTGGAAACTGTTGTCTCAGAAGCACAGAGAAAGCTAAGGACCTGAACAGGCATCAATTTTGCTAAATAAACTCCATCTATGTGTCTGCTCCAGGTCTTCCAGACCCTCATTCCTGAGCAATGATAAAATAGGACTTACGAGGAACAGAAGTGACATGGAATTTGTCAGAAAACATGTCCTTGTACATTGCTTAAAAATACAGCACAGATTTGGAAGCAAATCTGAGGATTTTCTTATCTAGAAAAGGGGAATGAGACCTGGTCAGCAGTACTGGAGTCTCAGCAAAGCTTTCACGGGTGGGAGCTGTGGAAGTAGCATGCAAATAGGCTTTTGGTTACCTCTTTCTGTTTCCAGTGTAGCCAGATGCCAATTCCTAACCTAGAGACCCCCTGGGACCTCATCTGCAGCAGTGTGAGCGCAGTCTGTGGGCTCTGCAATGGCTCTGGGATGGGTTTGAAGAGGCAGGAAGGAGGTGAGGGCACCCCCTTCTGCTGACACCTTCCTGCACCACCTCCCGCTAATGTTCAGCGCTGGGTTGTTCTTCCCTGTTGCTGCATTAGGCATGACTCTCCCTTCATGCTTCTATGGTAGGAAAGCAGTATGTTTCTCCCGTGTTTCTCTCTCTCTTTTTACAAGTGGGACTTCACCCATGCACAACATGTTTTTCAGAAACAATCCCCCATTTTGGCCTCATTTGGCCAAAGTGCGTAGCAGTTCCTTGAATTTGAGTAGATAAATAATCATGTTGATGGAGGTGCTGCTTAATATTAAACTAAGTCTGTTGCTGAATCAAGTCCTTGATCTTTGGCAACCTTTGTGCTACAAAAGTATTTATACGTGTAAACATTAGATTGTAGATGCAGTTTCTTCAGATAACACTGCAGCATATGGGGCACAGGGCTGAATTTTATGGAGCAATAAAACTCAATGCTGAACACTGGGAATTGTTTCCTCTTCGCAGGCCTGTATATCCGCTTTTAAGAACTGTTCCTCCATGCTGTTTAGTAGTTTTTAAGAATATCTTCATTCCCCTAAAACTGTCCTGTCACCTATGCAGTGCTCCACAGGCAGAAGGTGTTTGCTGGTACTGTTGACTTTCCTATGGTTGCATGAGAAGTTCCACGTGAGATTGGAATGCTGTATTAAGCTGGGACAGTAGATCAGGCATGGGGTTTGAAGGCTGTCAGTTACAATATGCATTTTGCAATGATGAGGCTGTACAAAATATGCTTGCAGTGAGCTTCAGGAGATCCCCAACTTTGTGGCTCTCCACAAGGGGATCCACAACAGTCAAAGGTAGAGAGGTGCCTACATGACTTACAGTTTAAGAAGTTACAGCTTAGGAAAACAAGACAGGAAAGTGGGTTTAAATGCTATCAGAAAAAGGAGATGGGAGATAAACTAAATGCCTTATTGAAATCATTCAGTGGTAGGGCTCTGGGTTCAGTGTGGAATTCCTGGCTGTCAGCCCACCAATGCTAACAATAATCACAAGCCTCCATGATACAGAGCTGAGGTCCCTCCATTTCCTGCAGATACCAGGGAGCATGTGAGACTCATTGATGGTCGTCGTAGGCAATAGGTTGTGCCACCAAGGCTAACTATTGTCTCGGGGTGACTGTATGATACTGTATTCCCCTATCATCTGCTTTATGCCCAGACATGGGTCCTGTAATTGTAAGCCAGGCCCAGGGGAAGCAGGGGGAGACGGAGGAATCCTTTGGCGTGGTTTCACACGCCTCCCCCGTACTCAGCTCTGCAGGGAGGGAGTACATGCTTTGCTTTTAGGTAGCTTCTTGTTTGATAGCGAAGGCAAAAAGTTTCCTGAGACAGCATAAAGCTTCTCCGGTAATTTCTGTGGCTTCTTCTGGAACTGTTCAGTTTAGCTCCGGTCCAAAACACCAGACCATCACCGGGAACCCCAGCAGGGGAGGCTGCAGGGACACCGCATCCCGGCTCCAGACCTCGGGAGAAGCCGAGCAGGACTCTAAAATCCACCAGCTTTCTCCGCAGCGAGAAGGTTTTAATATCCAACATTATTCTTTCCTTTTTCCTGTGCCTGCATGCACGCTGTGTGTTAAATAAACAGTTTTTTTCACTTTCCTCCAAGAAATTCCTTTTGTTTGGTGGGAGGAGGGAGTGCTGAAACCTGCCTTTTTTCAGAGGAGACCTTCATTTCAAGACATTTCCTTCCAACTTGTCTCTAACTGAGACAAATTCACGAGTAGCTGGTTTAAGACTAAAGAAGGCAGTTCTGTCTTCTGCTCCCTGCAATCTCTGCTGCGTTGACACAGTAGTGGCAAAGCAGTTGAAAGCTGATCTTTCTAAAATGTCTCTCCAAGCATTAGCTTTCAACCATGCAAGCGTGATTTTTCCCACAAAAGGAGGTTGGGAGTGGCAGAAGTGCCTTTTCAAGGGTGAGATTTGCTTGAGCTGGTCATGAAACTGCACCCTGAGGGCTGCTGAATCAGGTTGCTTGTAAAAGTCAAGAGCATTTTGATGTACAAGATATTTATGTTCCCTCTTGAAGTGTTATAATGAGGATAGAGCGATAGCATCAGGGAAACGGGGTCACAGAGCGGAGCCCTGGGAAAGCGCATGCCTGGCTCCTCTGGTGCTTACCTGGGGATGTGTTTTGGTTACCAACTGCTAAACATAGCAAAGCTGGAGCTGCGTTATCATTCTACTGAATGTCAAAAAGTTTGTTGTGTCTTACGGGAGAGCACGTCACTGTAGCCTTAACCAGATGTAATATAGAGGCTGTTGAAAAGCACGGTTCTGTTACCATCACAGTACTTTTATTTAATTTTACCATCAGGAGGAAGTATTTGTTGAAATTAACTTTGAGTTCCCCAAAGATGAAGATGTTTCTAGCTGGAATGGTATCGATAAGTACATGTAACTTTTTTTGAGGGTAGAAAAATGTTTTCTGGTAGGGTTATACATTTGGTTTGTGTGTTCTCTGCAGTCCTCACCACCATAGAATTGGGAGAGGGGTTTCAGGTGGTTTTAACAATTACTTAGGAGGTGATGGACAGTCTGAGGTTTTGAACACTCTTTAGATGATGCTTTGGTCTGAGGCCTATGAGGATGAGAATGCTGCACTGCCACTGGAGAGATCCAATGAGGCATTTATGCCTAAAAAAGCACTCCCCAGATTAGCCCACCTACCAGACAGGGGCTCCACCTTGAAGGCATTGTTGGGGAACCCAAGAAAAGTGCTGGAGAGCACTCCAAACAAGTGATTTCTTGGAAACTGGACCCTTTTCAGGCATTTCAGTTTGGATGTCCTGAGCCACTTGTCAGAAGTTTAATAGTATTTATCTCAAGTTCATCTGTCCGTGGGTGTTGGGGGTTTTTTGAGGAATTTAGTTTTAAATAACATTTCCCCTGTCTAGATCTTTATCGTTGTTAAAAGGGATCTCACTCTGCATGTGAGTTATTGCTGGCTGTCACAGGCATGGCTGTGTTTATACGAGTCAGGATCTTTTCCTGGAAAGTGGGAAGGTAGGCATTGCTCCCACTGGCACGGTATGGGGGACGGCTCTGCAGCCCAGCTTCATCTTGCTCGCTTACCCATAAGTTCTCATTGGGCTCTACCAGAGGGTATTTCTGCAGTTGACAATCCATGTCAAGCTAAAGCTGTTAATTTTATTTGGAGTGGTTTGGGTTGGTTGGTTTTGGGGAGGAGATCAGGGGCAGGTTCAATCTTTTTGGGCTGGACACTGGGGTTAAGGCTTCTTCCTAACGGTGCTAACCAAGGAAACTGAGCCATGTTAGAAATAATACAGGTACCATTTGCAATCTTGCCTCTGGTGAGGGATAACTACTGGAACACAAAAGGTGTGATTGAGTTTTTCAGTTGTGCAGCAGCACTTTGTTGAACAGGGATGAACCTGAGCATGAGTTTAGTTTCACTACAGCACTTGCTGAATAAGGGTCTAAATTAATAACATCACGTAATAGCTGCTGCCAGAACTGCCTTCAGCTCCGTAGGAAATTCAAGGCTATATTTCTCAAACACACAAGCCCATTACACTGCAATGCCAAGAGGAAAAATTCACTTTGCATTCGCCAAAGCGGAAATTTGATGGTTGTGATGGATCTGCTTTGCAGTAACAATGCACTGGGTGACAGTGCTGTTGGAACAGAGGCTACCATTGGTGTTTGGAAACAGCTCTTGTATGGAAGAAAAAAAAGGCTATGAATTCATTCTTCTGTGAAATAGCTCCACACAAAGCACTGAGCACACGACAGTGTGTAGGAGAAGAAAAATGTGAATTAAGGCTTCTTTATCTGTTGCATGAGTAATCAAAACTTATGTAAATATGCCTTCTTATAAACTGTATTTATCTTATTCTTATAGAGGAAGCAATGGTAATGCCTCTGTCTTTCAGATGTAGGTATGGAGTATAGATAAGCAGCATTATATGTCCATTATCCCTGTGGATCATGGAAGAAGAGAAACCAGCTAAAAGCAATTCCCCATGACCGTTACTTGGAAACTTTAACAAAGTCCCAGACCCTCTAATCCAGGATGGTAATACTATCGAGTCTGTATTTGAAAGACAGTCATGAGAGTCTGAATAACATGTCAGTTTAAGATGGCTTTCCTTTACTGGTACATTCTGCATGTGCTTCAGTAGGGAGACGATGTGAATGTTAAGAGGCTTTGCTAGTATAGTTGCAAATTTCTTGAAATTTATCTGAACTGGCCAGTGAGAAAAGGATCTCAGATTGTGTTGGTTCAAGTTCAGAAAAGTGCTGTGACAGCCTGCCAGCATGAGTCATGTATTTTGGGAGTGTTTGTGCTTCATAGGCTGTTCCCCAATAGAAGACACTTCTTTTTTGGACAACGTTCAGCCTTGTGCAATCAGTCCATCTGCTTTAAAGATAAATATACGTATATTAACAATGAGAGGGATACTAACCGATTGACATTTCATGGGATTTTAGGGATGAACCTCTGTCTGCTGAAGTCAGAGGCAGCTTTGCCATGACCAAGTGTGTTTGGTCACTGCATAGTCTAACAGTGCAATTGCCTTTATAGACTAGACTTATCTAAAGGCATTCTGTAAATGTCAAACAACGTTTGACTCGGGTTCCTTGTGCATTATTTTGTGAGTAACTAGGGTTTGGGAACTAGATTTTAGAAATCTATCTATATGTGGAATACTTTAGAATTTCACCTGAAGACAAACGACTAACAGGCTCGATATTCCTAGGTTTCCAGTGCCTGGATTTTGAGAGCTGCAGTCATTTAAAGGTCTGATGTCTCCAAAGAAAAGAGGATTTTTTGCTATGGTGTAGATTGAGCTTTGGAGGTGATTTTGTATTTGGACCATCCTTTCAACCACTGACATACCCCTATGCTACAACCTATAAACCACCCAGGAAAAAGCATGAGGTCTTTGATGTTGTTACCAAAGTTCTCTGGTGCCATAGAGCTCTGGTGCCACAGAGCCTGGCATCAGGCTTGTGGGTTTTATCCCGGCTGTCTCCTTCCTGGTGTGTTTGCCTGATGTTTGAACTCTGTGTAAGTTGACTCACAGGATCCTGGAGTTTTAGCTCTGGAGTCCAGGAGAGCAGAAAGGATGCTCCTGGCTCCAGTGCCCTAACTGGCTTGTCCTTTGTCTAGGACAGCGCAAGTTATTCTTTCCAAGCAAATATTTACTAAGTAAACAGCGGGGGAGAGTTCGTATACAATTTGTTGGCATTACGTCAATAAAGATTTATTCTGTTGTGTGTTTTAGAAGTTTAATTAACATGAGCTTTGCAATATGTGCTGTAAAGTAAATAACAGGCACATCTTTATTTACTTGGCAGAAGAGTAATGCTTCTTTAGAGAAAGATATGAAAGCTTTTCCTAGTGCATGCAGCTCTGTTCACTGGTACCATGCAGGCCATTCCTCAGTGCACACACTTCTTAAATCCCCTGTATATGAGGCTTAGGGGAGACTAAAGTGCTGTACAGCTCTCACAGTGAACCTTTGCACAGGCAATGAGTTTTATCCCACCATCTGAACACCATGCAAACAAGCAGTGAGACCTGAGACTGAAGGAGATGATCAACTCCATCAGTTTGGCTGTTGTGCAGAGCTGTTTATGGAAAACATATCAGATGCACAGGCTGATGCTACCTTGCCGATTTTATCATGTTAGTGATCAAAAATATCCAACATGAGCAGAATCCCCACAACTGAGCTGTTTTTATTTGGAAGGACTTCTTGGCTGAGAACTTAGCTGTCCACTGAATTACAAATCCCAGCCAGCAGCATTTTACAATAGAGTTCTGATATAACCTTTAGCAGAGAACCACAGATGGCAACCATGTGAGAAGGTTACTGTGCTTTTGATGCCATCTGCCCTGTAATCGCCCCCATAACCAATGTGTCATACCCTATAAGTGATACATCATTCTCTGATGCCTCATCCATTGTCTGGTTCTGAGGCCTTGCAGATTATTTACATGGGAAGCTTCCATTGGGGATTCCAAGGTACAGGCTGATCAGTGGTGAAAAGTCACTGCCAGCAATGGGAGCTCTAGTTAGAGATAAGAAATCACACCTTACTGGAGCTGTCAGCCCTGTGAATGCTGCCCTGTGAACTTTCAGCTATCTGACCAAGGAACCTTCATTAGATTCTCTGGAACTGCCTGCATGCTCAGGGCCAGTTACAGGTGTACATGTCTTCAGGGCTTGGGCTCGGCTGGAAAGGAGAAAAGTCCTGTACTGGGAGACATCTCTCCGACATGATCATATCCTGGGCTCACAGACAAGGTCTCTTCTTAGTAGACTGCATCCCCCAGTCTACTGGAAATGTTCTCATGCTTCTTCAGGTCCTTTTGATGTAACATCTCACATCTGGGATAATGATGTCTTTGAACTCCCTTTTTTTCCAAGACAACTTTAATAATTTCATAAGCAGCTAAAATATGCATAGGCACTAACTTCACTATTAACATAACATTTACAACAGGCTTGACAACAAGGAACAGATTTCTTGTTCATGGTCAGCCCTGTTTGGCTGAACTGAACACGACAGAGTCAAACTTCTCTTACTTCTCTCAGTACTTCTGTTAGTGTGTAACTGACCTTTCCCCCTCCTTCATTCCTATTCCTCTTCCTGTTTTGTTCTTCAAATATCATTTAAATGATGTTTGATGTGAGTTAAATGCTATAGAAACGCTATTGATTGCTGTTCTCTTCAGATTTGTCAACTCTGTTATTCTAAGGCATCAGATTGATAAACGGGTTTCTAACATCCTGAGGCAATGACTATTTTTCCAGGTTGACATTGTAGAAGAGTAGAGTAGAAGTATATTTTTCCCAGGGTTGTGCAAGAATAGGCACAGTGTTTGTTAATTGTCCCTCATCTCCCCATACATCGTTGTTGCTCTGCCACTGTGAATAGGTTGTTACTGCTTGGTCTGTTTATAGCCATCTCCTGCACTTTGATAGAGAAATTGCAGTGGGTGATAGTTTTTTCTCTGGACCTCTTTAAAACTCTTCTTTCATCTGCCTCCTGATTCTGCTCTGCCTATTGAAATTTCATGTATTCTGGGGGGCTGGCAGTCCAGATGTTTTCATGACAATGGTGTCTTTATCATCAGGATTTCATAATTAGGCAAATTTTTTTTTTACAATACAGTCATTCTGAGATTTTTGTGTAATAAGCAGTTAGATATTATAATTTGCTAGAAATGCCTTTTTTGTGTAAGTATGGATTAGAATAGATTTTAATTTTACAATTTCAGAGATCTAAATTAGACATTGTAGTAAAGAAAAATTACTTCTTATGTCTATTAGAACATTTACGTTTGTGTTGTGCTTATGCCAGCCAGAGCAAAATAGTTCCATATGTTTTTAATCTTAGGTTAAGTTAAAACTGCTGGTAGAAGAGATGGTGGGAAAATGGATTGTGATGATGCAAGAAAATGTAGCTAGAATTTTTAAGATACTGCAGTGCCCTATCCCTTCCCGCTCTGCGATGGGAAGTCCAAGTGTCAATAGAAATAAAATTGTAGTCAGTTTGAGCCAGCTGGAAGGTGGAATAACTTTAAGACACTTTGTTTTGATTATTTCAACCACTTCTTTTTGCATGTAGCTGGAATATTGAACCAAAAGTAATTTCATTTCTACCTCTTCCTATTTTGTGTGACTGTTCTCTCAGCTGAGAGATGCAGTGAAAGCGATTGCCTGCAAAAACGGGCATATTTTGGTAAAGAATCATTTCCCATCATTTCCCTAAAGAGCTCCTTCTGTAATGTTTCTCACTCTGTCTTACCACTCTTATGTCTTTTCCCTGATGTGCAGTAAAATATTAATCCTTTCAAATGTTAAGCCTGAGTTTAGTCTTAGTTTATGTTTTACTTCTTAATGGCAAGTGTTAAACACTGATTTCTAAGGATGTTCACAGTGACAGATAGAGTTGCAAAGAACACTGGATGAGTATGATTTCTGTTTCTATGCTTTTCTCCTTTCTAGTAGAAAACTGCCTGAAAACTTTATTCGTAGCCCATCTCCATTTGTGTTTTGATGGGAAAACTCCCAATTGCTTTAGGCAAACAAAATGCTTTGAAGATGTAGATGTTTTGCTGAACTTAAGCAACTGTTAAGCTTAACTCTTAAGCGTAACCATTTGTTAAGCAGGGACTGTCTGAGGGTGACAAGTGCCAGAGGTTTCTTCTCTGCAGGCTAGCAACACTCTGTCCAGGTGCATTTCAACCAGTGATGCCACTCCTGTGACTAAAAAAGAAAGAAGATAAACTATGTATAAGTTGCAGGAGAAGGTCCCTAGTAGTGCATGAGTTGTCCTGGAGAAAAGGGATGCTGCACATCCTTGAGAACATATCTTTTTCTGCCATATTTAGCAGTTCCCCAAGATCCTTTACTAACCTTATCAGAGGTAAAAAAGTATGTGAGCATGGGGTCAGCTTTGCTGATCGAAGGAAAGACTGCAGTGGGGGAGAAATTGGGGCAGCAAAGAGTGGAAGGGGAAGACAGGTGCCATCCCAGAGCTGGTGGGTGTTGATGGCTGCTGTTATTGCCCTGTTGAAGGGAGAACAGGTATAGAGAGCAGTTTTGGTTGGTCACAGGGGTCCTTAAGCCTTTTCTGCCTCTAAAAACTAAGCTGTGTGCTCTCTGAACACCACATCAGTCAGACTGAAGGAGTTGGAATGGAAACAGCTAAAGCAGCACTGCAGAGGTAAAACGAGGGTCCTTCATGAAGGGTTCCCTTGGACAGTTTCTTTGCCTGTGGCTGTGAAGCTGATGGTGGCACTAGTGCTGTAGACAAAATTTAAGGTTGCTCCGTGTGTCAGCACGATGGACTCCAAGGTCCAAACTCTGCTGCATGGAACATGTGTGTTCAGATGGTGGCTCTGAACAACTTGAGGTTAGAAACCACTCACTCTGTGTCTTCCTGTCTAACCTAAACAGATCTTTGTGGTCAGCATGAAGTAAATTATGACCACGTTTCGTCTAACTCTTTCCAACCGGACCCACTATTTGCCTCTAAGAAGTTAAGTAAGAGGTGACGTCGCAGTCTGAGCTAGGGGTGGCTTTCATGCGGTGCTCAAAAAGTAGGTTACTGGGTCAGGAACAGCAAGTTCTGACTGTTTGCCAGCTCGGCCCTTTTTTTTTTTTCCGGTGATGTTTATACTGCTGTGACCTGCCATGCTGAAGTGAGTCTAAAATGAACAGGAGCAGTGCTTCAGACCAGCGAGATGGGTTTGATTGAACTCGTCCTTCTCTACCTGCATCCGATTATCAGTCCGCAGGATGCTTGCTGTATGGGGGCTCCCTTTTTGAAATGAAAAGTAAAGCTAATTGGAATCCAGTGGCTAGAAAAAAGGACAGTCGTTTTTAAATTGTTAGCTTGAAGCCAAAAAACTTTCTAAACTCACTGGAGAGTGAAGAGATGTGGGCTCACAAATTCAGTACTAGGAGAATTTACTTCCAGATCCGGGATTGTGTTAGAGAAGATCCCTTGGGACATCTGGAAGATTTGAATCTAGCTCAGAACAGTGGATCTTGGATAACTGAGTTTTGATTCTGGTTGTGATCAGTTTGAAATACCTCTGGCTGTTTGCACTGCTTTGTTCAAAACTGGTTACTCCCTTCCTCCCCCCCCCACCGTGTTCTGTCCTGTTAAGCCTTCACAAAGCCAGAGCTCAGGACCTGCTGCAGGGCATGGGACAGAGGGCAGCTGCTGCCAGGATCGAGTCCCTGAAAGGGAGCGGAGTGCCAGGCTGAGGGTGAGAAACCTGACAGAGAATTGCAGCCTCCTTTCCAGCCACAGCAGAGGGACAGGAGGATGATGGTAGGACTCGGTGATCTTACAGGTCTAAAGGTCTGGAGCAGCATCCTAAACACTGCTATGGTTTTGTACTTCTGACTGCAGAGGTGAAGCTGACTCAGGCTGCATGTGGGTGTGTACCTCCCAAACACTGGACCCCACAGTCCGTCCTGTGCTGGGTGATGGCAGCCTGGAGCAGGTCACTCATCCCGCTGCTGCCATAGGCTCCATCACTCCATGAGTGGAGCATGAAGGCAGCAGCAGTGGCTCCTTCATTTGCAGGGCTGGCACGAGCCCTTTCTGGTCCTGGTCACATCCAGCTGCCATTAACACCAGCTGCACACAGCTGCACTGCCCCAGCCTTGCAGCCGGACATACAATGTTATATCCAAGGGAAATTCCTTTGGGTTGGAGGCAAGTTTTCCTCTTGCTCAGTGCCTTCATGCCCAGATTTCTAGAGCATGATACTGCAGCTCTCCTCTCCCTGGTTAAGTGCAAAGAGTGAAGTACACAAGGAATGGGTGGCCTGGCTTCAAATATTTGAATAATCTCACCAATGAAAATATTGCTCAAAGCAAAGCCTCAAGATATGTTCAGTGGCTCACTGCCAAAGCTGACTTAAGAGGAAACTATGTGGGCCATTCAGTCAAGTGATTCATCAAGCTTTCAGTGCTTCCGAAAACTCATCTAGAAGAAATTAAAGTTAAAAAAAAAGAAAAGCAGGATTCAGAGAGAGATTGTACCTCACAAAATCTCTGTCTTAAATCACAGAGAGCTTGCTGCTGCCGGACCAGATGTAGCAGGACAGAGAAAAAACAGCATCGCTTATTGCTCATTGCCGAGCTAAAATGGCATCTAATCACAATGCATCAGCAGCACTCCCAGAAAATGGTCTGTGCAGCCTGCAAAAGCCACCCTCAGCACTCTGGTTTGCACATGCCTCTTCGTGTTCCTTGTCCACAACTTGAAAATATCTGCAACTGGAGGAAAACTGTGTTGCTCAAAGACGGGCGAGGTGGGTAATGCAGCTAATAAACACACGAATCTCCATATTTTAAAGCAAGGATCAGCTCATCTCCTTACTGTTTAATGAAATGCAGTCAGACTGCAGTATCTCATAGAAGACTTGTTATTTATGAGACTATCAACCTCTCAGAGCTGCAAAGGTTCCCCACTGGTGACAGCTCAGCAGGGCCCTGGTTATCACCGCTGACTTACAGTTCTCTCTCTGCTGGCAATCAGTTCAGCCACTACCAGAGAATATATGTTAAGCCTCACCCCAAAGACCCCAGTCCTGCGAGGAGCCAAGTGTTTGGTGGGGGAAGCAGCTTTACAAGAGGCAGGAAGGAGGTGAACATCTCACCTCCTGCATGCCCCCTCTTTCTTAGAAGGTTGGATCAGATTCTTAGCTGATAAAAGTAGGCATGGCTCTGTTGCCTTCAGCGGAGCTGCACGGATGTGTGCTGGTGCAGAATATGGCCAGGTGTCTGTTTAGAAGCTAAAGGTTTAAGGAGAGGCATGCATTTAAAACGCAAATTAAGTCCTTGCTGGCCTTATTGCTTAGGGGATTGTGTTGATATTAAATTGCCCTGGAAGTTGACCTGGATGAAACTCCACCTGTTTCTCTGGTGTGCCATCCTTGGTGGGTTTGCAGGCAGTGCACAGCTTGATCCTGCCTTTCCCTTCCCGGTGTGGGGTTAGCAGAGGAAGTGATGGTCTGTTGGTTAGAGAGAGCTGCCACATCACATGTGCTCACTTCTGCTTCTGCCCTTGCACCACTTTGGGGTGTAAACTTATGCAAAGCCTGTAGCTGTGCCTGGCCTTGATTTCTCTCTCTGAAAAACAATGACGACAGCACTATCTGAATGCTTTTACCTATCCTTTTTTTGGGGGGGTGTAAAGTGACACAAAAGACCAGAAATCTGTGTCTGCTCTTCATTCCCTGCTGCACAAATAGCTTTCCAACCCAGCTTTGTCACTTCAACAGCTGTAGCATTAAACCAAAAATAAAGCCTGATACTGGGGTTCTGTTTTGAAACTCACAAACCATTATTACAGCAAGGGAATGTCCTAATAATACCCTGCTTCCAGTTAAAGAACTGATGGAACTAGATGATCTTTAAGGTTCCTTCCAACCCAAACTGTTCTGTGGTTCCACGATAGTCTCCATGTATGGAATTCTGACCTATCAATCTATAGTTACACTTAATAAGATGTAACAGTTGCTCAGGGGACTGATAATAGGATACAGAGTCCTTTATCTCTGTGTCATGTGTTGAAATCCAGACCAGGCCATTAGCAATTAAAAGGTCTTACCATCTGATGTCTGTCCAGTGACCTGTGCAAAAGGAGCCTCAGCTCAGCAGTCAGTGCATAAACTTTTCAGGTTTTAGATTGCTGGATTTTTTTCTCTCTTTTCTTTTTTTCTTTTGAAGGGAGGAAAGTGTCTTTTTCAATCCCATCCCTGCCTTCTTTAGCACCACGACCAGCTGTTTCTAGGCAGGCAAGCAGCCAGGCAGACATGGGGCTGTGGTGTTTTCCCTCCCTAAGGATGGTTCTCCAAACCAAAGCTGAAGTATGTTAGACCGAGACCCTTGGGAGAGCAGCCAGCTCTGGCTGTACTCATGCAGAGTTCGTTTTGGGACTAAATACACAGTTGTTTTTTCTTGACATCTTAATACAGCACCTATTTAGGCATATAAAAATAATAGCTCATAAAGTAAGATGCATGGGTTTCCTCTCTTTCTGTCTATATGAAAAATACCGCAAATATTTATTTTCAAGAATATTTGAAAAATGGAAAAGAAAGATGAAAACCTTTACTTATTGCTGCATTTTCATTCAGACACAGACATGTTTGTATTCCATTAATTTATGGTGAGACTTTATATTATATATTTATATCTTTCCCATTTATTTATACCTGCTAAGATTTTATTTTCCATCTGAAAACCACCGACAAGTGTGAAAGATTCCATAGTTACCATTCATTGTGACAAGTATTGTGGGAAAGGAGGTGTTTTCTTTTTCTGTCCTCAAAACAAGGCCATGCTAATGCTCACATACAGATGTTTGTGTTTGAGAGAGTTTTATAGCAGGAAAGACCATTGTTACAATGGCTGCTGAAGCACAAAATTCAGATTCTCTGTGAGCAGAACCCAGGTCTGGGACTTGCAGCTGGGGTTTGAGCAGTCCCCTCTAAGCGATGGGAGCTGGGGCTTCTCAGGGGCTGGGCAGCCCCACTTTGGTGCTCACGTGTGACCAAGTGAAACTGGCTGGTTCCTCTGCCACCTTCCTTCACCCTGCTGGGAGCACCAAGAAGGATTCATGGCTGCCCTTCCCTGTAGGACTCGGAGCCTGGCACTGACCTCCCCAGACCCAGCCACCCAGGAGCCAGCCTCTGCCATGGTCCCCACCAGCTCCAGAGGAAGGTCCCACCTCCCCCTCCTTCAGGCTCTCGTGAAACATCACCAGTTTTGGAAGAAAATGGAAAGCAGAGGAGAGGACACAACTGAACCCTAATTGCCTGGAATATTTTAGCAAGGACTGCCACTTCCAAGCTGCTCTTGAGCCATGTCTTTCTTGGTGGAGATCTGAGTCCCGGAAGATTCCCCTCAATGGGGAATATTGCAGTGATAGGACATTGCTCCTCTTTCCTCTGATCTGAGAAGTGCACCTCCTCCCAAATATAGGTCCTAAGGAACACTTGCCAAATGGCATGCCAGAACAGCAGGGGTAGGAATCTCCCACTTCCCTTTTCTCAGTATCTCTGAGAGCTTTGAATTCTCTCCTCAGAGTTTACCCCTCTTGGACAACCACCGACATATCCATCAGCACAGCCTTTATCTCGTGCGAAGGAAATGCAAACAGACTCAGCGAGCCAGGTTGCTGGCTGATGTGTATTGCTGTTGGTCAGCTGCTGGGGCTTCACACCAATTGCAATCATGGCACAGCAGTCCCTGCAGCGCTCCAGTAAGCTCCACAATTATCTAGGTGTTACCTTTTAGTCATCCCAGGATCCAAAATTTTGGCCCAGAACCTTTAGTTCCATGAAAACCAAGCATGAGAACTGGGGATTTCTCCCTTTCCTATGCATTTATAATACATTGTGATGTTCCAAAAATTGGCAAGTGTTTTCTTTCTGTGTTAGTAAGGAGGACCCCTGTTACACCAAGAGAAGGCTGGTAATACAATCTCCCTAAGTTTGTAGAGGACAGTTTGCAATAAATTCCTTCAGGTCATCTCTTTATGTAAGTTCTGACCTGGTGCACCTGCCTGAGCTCCCAGATCCAGGTGGAAAGATTAGCTCATGTGCAGAGCATGGTGACTGCTGGAGCTACGTGAGCTGTTCTCACGTGAAGAAACCCTGCCCTACATTAAACTCCCAGAAGGAATCATGGGCTTACTTGGAAACTTTTGCAGAAATCAAGGTTGGATTCAGCCTTGCTTATCAATCTCAGTGGTGGCCACACCAAATCTATGCTGCTTCTGTGCCCAGCACCTCCCTTATCCCTGCACTGCACCCACTCACCAGTCCTGTTCCACCTCTCCATCTGTTCCCCAGGACTCTGCACTTGGTGTAGCTAAACTCTTTAAAGAAGCTAAATTGAACCTGATCCAAATATCCCAGGCACACACAAGCTCTGCTGCCTCCATCACCATGGCATGGCTAATCCCAGACCCAGAGGTACTGAGGTGATGCTGAGCGATGCTCCTGGAGGCAGGAATGGTGCTGATGGACCTCATTACTCAGAGCCCAGAGGTGTCAGTGGTTCCACTATGTCCATTCCCTCTCCGGTGTTTGAAATGCAAGTCAGCTAACACCTGGAAAACCTGTCTGTGACATGGGAGGTGGTTAGCAGATTTTACATCAGGATATAATTCATATATCTGCAGGGAGAATTCCTCACTGAATATTTTTGTTTCAGATTTTGGAACTTGCCAAAGGAGAGGAAAAGGAGAATCTCCACTTGAATGAACTAGACATTTGAATGTTCTTCCTTTGTGGGTTTGCTATCCACCTATCCATACAGACCCTTCTTAGACTGTTCTTGTGTTTTCCCCTTTTCGTACTGAACAGTCTGAGCTGATGATGGGCAGAGATGCCATTAACCTGTACTGCACAGAAGGATCACAAGCATCCTCTTGGACGCCCTTAATAAAATGTTCAGCTCTTTTGAAGGCTGAAGAAGGCTGTGATACAGATCAAATCCGTAGATCAGCTCTTGGCATGCACTTCTCAGCAGCTCCCCAGATGCTCAGTGGTGCTGCTCCAGGTGAATTAAGTGGACAAAGTCAAGCTTGAGCATTAGCCACATTTTCTTAATTGCAGCGAAATGTGGTGGGTTCGTGTTTTCATTTTTTGTTATGAACAGGAAGTGATCAAGGCAAATTAATTCTACAGTAGGCTTTTTTTGCATTTTTTGGCCACCACAGGGAGTAATTAACCTTTTAAATACTAGACTCACAGAAAAGTCTTAAGAGCTCACAGCAGGCTATTTTCATGCCTGTTGCTTCTGGCTATTTAGCTGTCCCCCATGAAGCACCCTGTTAAGTAGGTTAGCTGGAAATTGGGAAAATCAGCCATTTTCAGGGAGAGTTTGAGCATGGTTGCAGCATTTAGTCACCTTGTCCCCAGATTTGCCAAAGGCCACAGTGAAGGAGTACTGGGCAAGTGAGCACAGTGAGTCCTGAACAGCCTCTTCCCTGGGCTGTGTGGCAGCAAAAACTGGTTTTATCTATATTTCACCTGAAATTACATAAATCATTCTCTTTTCTACTCCTTGTTCTCATCCCTTTTAACTTGTGTTACCTGATAACAAGGTTTGAAATGAGGCTGGCATTGCAGGGGGCATGTCCAAGGGCAGCTTTTGGAGCCACAGCCGAGCCGACGTGCAGCAGCTCAGGGCTCTCTGACTGCCTGTGGGATTTGATGGCTGAGGGAGGGGCACTAATTCCAGCTCCACGTCTGAATCCCAATAGGAATGATCGCACAATACCCACCCGCAGAGCCCGCTGTGATTTTGGTGGGCTCTCCCGCACCTCCTGCCCTAGGTCAGTGTGTCCTGCACTTCTGCTGCTTCCCTGCTGCCTTTTGCCCTAGGCTTGGCTGGGTTTACCCCTAGTGATGTGTGGCTGTCCGTCCATCCGGATTTTTCATTGCCCTCTGGGTCTCCCTCAGATGAAAGGCTCTGTTTCAGTCTTTTAGGACTTTATTTCATTCCTCTGTGGCTTGGGGTTTTTCGCAGGCAGGGCACTTGCCACTGTTGCTCTGACACAAGCAGGCAGGGGTTACTTAACTACCCACATCCTCTCAAAATAGACATTCACAGCCCCTCAGTACTTAGACTCATTTTCATTAGTGTATACAGTGAGCTTTCTTCCAGCTATCCCAGTCTATTAATAACAGCTCCAAACCTTTGGTTTGCCCCGGCATTTAGGAAAACTCACTTTTTCCAGACAGGGGCTGTTAGTATTTCCGTACTCTGAGATCAGAGATGCCATCCTGTTCAAATGCTTGGTGACGGAGAATGGGTACATGGCTTGCTCACTCACCCAGTTCTTTCTTCCCTGTGATCTGCTCTTTCCCAAGGAGCACAAAAATACCTATCTTTTACTTACCCTTTAACTAAGAACTGGCCACAGAGAAGGGGACCGAGAAGAAAATTTGGATATACATTAAAGTGTAGGAAGTGGCAGGGAGATAGAAAAAATAGCAGAGATACGAAAAGGTGGAAAGAAGGTGCCTTTTTGTTGTGAATGGATTAGCTGAGAGTCAGCTTTCAGATGCTTTTTAAATAAGGCTTTCTCCTGGAAAATACAGATCCTGATCGATTCCAAAAGCCTCAGGGATTTTTGAGGTCAGAGCTCCCCTGGGAAAGGGGACAAATTAAACTGAGCAGCAGTGCCATTTGCAAATGGACTTATTACTTTTCAGTGAGAAATGCAACTGAAAGGTTTCATCGAGTTCAATTTGAAGTTTCAAGTAAAAATGTTCTTTTGTTATTTACCCCATGAATAAGGAGAGGTTCTTCAAGGGTGGATACAGAGGCTTGCCTTGGATGGTTAATACCAGTAGAAATGCATGGATGATGCAGGGAGGACCAGCTGTGCAGGGGGTGTGATTCACATGGACCCTTCTGCTCCACACTGGCGAGGGGCTGTTCTGAGCATCCTGCAGCCCCACGGTGCCCGTGGGTCATTTGTCCCTTTTGCCTTTCCATGAGGTTCAGGCCCCAAGCAGGGAAGTTTTTCATTTCCCTCTTGTTTCACTGACACTTTCATAGAATCGTAGAGTGGTTTGGGTTCTAAGAGACCTTAAAGATCACCTTGTTGCAACCCCCCAGCCATGGGCAGGGCCACCTTCCACTAGACCAGGCTGCTCAGGGTGTCATCCAACGTGGCCTTGGACACCTCGAGGGTTGGGGCAGCCACAGCTTTTCTGGGCAACTTGTTCCAGTGCCTTACCACCCTAGCAGGGAAGAAATTCTTCCAATATCCAATCTAACTCCGCTCTTTTTCAGTTTAAAGCCATTCCCCTTGCCCAATCACTCCATGCCCTTTTCAAATCTTCCTGTTCAGCTCTCTTGTGTCCCTACTGGAAGGTGCTATATTTCCTCTGCATGCTTCCTAGCACTTGTCATAACCCAGCCCTGAGATGTTTGCAGCCTGTGAGGTTTCCTCCCTCTCTGGCCTTTCTTATTTCTTTACTCACAGCTGGAAAAGTTTAGTTGACACACAGGTTGATTCCTGACAATCCAAGAAAAAGCTGCCTTATCCATTTGTGTCAGGGTCACAGTTGAGCCCCTGATCTGGCTCAGCGGTCCTGCTGCTTATTTGCATTTTTCTGTACATGGTTTTTCCATTTCCACACATTAATCTTTCTTTGTTAAGACTCTACCCCATGCTGAACAGAGGAGGCGTAGATGGCTTGATGCAGGTTTAGTTTTGGGGTTTTTCTACTCTCTAATTTCTGCAGTCCATTGAACAGGAGCAAAGTTTAAGTTACATAAATATCAAATCTATTATTTTCAATGGAAATTGCACCTGCTTAGCCTAACCCTCCCTAGCCTAACCCTAAGTACTTTCCTAGAGCTCAAGAACATTTCAACTTTATTTTCAGGTGTAGCATTTGGTTGTGCTGAGGAAGGGATGGGTCTCCTTCTCAGCTATGGAAATCACCTCAGGCTGCTTGGTTCATCTCAGCTGGTTCCCCTGATGCTAATTTTAGGAGATCCTTTGGAAGTCCTTGCTCCTTGGCACTTATGTAAACCGCCTTCATGCCACCAGAGATGAACTTCAGCGCCTGCTACGGACTTTGTGTTTCAGTCTTTTAATGCCTGGTCAATGGAGATACTTTGGGTACCCATGATCTATAGGTGAACACCTAAATTAGCATATAGAGTATGTGCTTTGAGTGTATTTTGTGTCTTTGTTACTAAGCAGAGAAGTAAGAGGCTGCAGCCCTGGGCTGATGATTCTCTCAGGCTTGGCACAGCAGATGCCCAAAGCCTCACCACACTCTGGATCCAGGCCAGTGCCCCAGGGATCCCTTTGCAGGCTTCCCTGGGCCATGCCTGCCGGGTGACTACAGACAAAGGAGGAGACAACCCGGCCACTTACACCTTCCCCCTGAGGGATGGATTGTCTCCTGCATTTCAAACCCAAGACATGGCTTAGCCACATGCTGCTCACCAGCCAGGGCAGCACATTTCAGAGACGGACCCAGTTTTGGGAGTGCTGCTGAAACTCCTTGTGAGAACTTACAGAACAGACTTTAAATTTCCTCAGGCCCTTTATCACTTCCCTGGTTGCAGGTTTCTCCCTGTGGTGGGTGAGGCTGTGCTGTGGCAGTAACGTTGTTCTGGCAGGGGCAGCTGCTCGGGGCTGTTCTTTGCAGTGCTCTGGTGTGGTACCCCCCAGCCCCACTCCCTGCTCACTGAGCTGCCACTAGCAATTGGGACTGCTCCATTATATTTTAAAAAGCTGGTTAGAGCCTTGATTTATAAAACACAAATCTGTCATGCTGAAAATGTAGATTTCTAATATGCTCAAGCTTTAAAATCGTCTGTTTTGACTTTTTCTGAAGTTTTCTTTTTGGCAGTTCAATTGCAGTGCTCCCTACTGGGACTGACTTATGGGGAAGTAAGGACATAATGTACTTACAAGTGTAAATGGTGTATGTTTATTCCCCTGAATGGAATAAGTGGCAAACCCAGAGGCTGAATAAGATAAGTTCATCAGCTATGTACTTTTGACTCTCTTTACACCAATTATGATGAAGTTTTGTACTTTCGTGTCAGTTTTGACATATAATAATAGTGGGTAGTCATGTAGCTTTTATACTAACGAGGGCACTTAGCCCAGCTCTGAAATATAGAGCTCATTAAAATGGGATTGAAGGCATTTAATATAAATTGTTGTATTTTCTATTTGTATTCAAAATGGACAGCTTCATTATATGGGGCAAATTCAAAATAGTTCTGCTGAAGTCACAAAGCCCAGATTTACACCCTCAGAAACACAAAATCAATCTCTCCAAAGTGTTCTCGGAAAACTTGAGTTTCTCGTTTCTAGATGAGTTCATTTACATTATTTCAGAAATAATTTTTTTAAAAATACAGAAAAAGAGAGAGAGGGAAGGAGAGTTCCTCTTTCCTACCTCATAACCCCAAGAGACTGGGCAAGTGGGGGCCCAGAGTCAAACACAGCCCACCATACATGGGATGGGTCAGGACGCAGAGAGATATGGGGACTGGACCCTGGCATGGCCCAAGATCACAATGCAAGTCCCAGTGCTGGCTTGATCAGCCCCTCCGTGCTGCTCATCCATCCATCTAAGCCAGCACAGTGTCCTGCCCACTGCTGCCATCTCCAGCTCTGCAGAGAGGTTTCATGAGAAACCAGCTGTGTTTTAGCCACTGCCTGCTCCTCTGGCCACTGCAGGGCTGCTCTGGCTCCATCCCATCTTCCATTTGTCCTGGTGCTCATCTCGGCTGTTGTGGCATAGTTTGTCTGTCAGCTTGAACTCTGCTTGTACCCTTTCCCTCTGAGCTTAGAGATCCATGTTTTGGCACATCCTCTTGAACAGCTTCGACCAAGCGTGAAGGGAGGCATGGCGCTGCTCTGCAGTGCTGCAGTGCCGGGGGACTCGTGGCAGCAGACATGACCCTGCAGGTTCCCATGCAGCTGGGTTTGCATCAAGGTCCAACTCGCCCTTTTGCTAAGCATTGGAGTCCGTCTGCTGCTGGGGGATGTTGACTGCGTGTAGCCCGGGCTTGCCTGGGACATGAGGAACTTCTGTCCTTCTCAGCTGGTTTGTAACTGGTCACCGAGATCTACACTCCCCTCTGGCAGTTTGCAGGAGGTTGTTTTTTCACTTAGTGACCAGCTTACGGACCCTCTTTTTGGTTTTGTTTTCAGTGGTGAAGGTTTCACATTGGTCCCTGGTTATAACAATTACAGTTATCAGGCTCAGGGCTGTATTTTCCTTTCTGCCCTGCAGTGAACACAGAAAATCCAGTGCCAGGGCACAGAGAAGGCGATAACACTGAATCCACAAAGTGCATCCTCATCCCTGACCTGTCCCAGATACTCTGTGCAAGAGCAGGATAGGAGTTACTGGGTGCAAGTGGCTGGCAGAAGGGACTGGATCTGTGAGGCACAGGGGGACATTCCCCTGAATTTCCCAGCATGAGATTTAACCCTGAGCCCAGCAGTGATATAACTCCAATCCTTACAGCTCTCCTATTGCTGGAAGAAGTCGGAGTTATGGTTATAATTAAAAGGTTCCTGACCTGGGAGTCAATGCTGGCAGAGTCCAGGTGTGCCTCCAAAGGCTGCTCTTGGGGCTGACTGCCTGCCATCAGCATGAAGCCACTCATCCAGCCCTCAGATGGATTAACTGTCAAAAATAATAATAGAAAAGGCTTCTATAGCCTTCATAGGTGCAGTCCCAAGGGTGCTGGAGGTGGCACAGGGATGCTCAGGAATTGCTCCTGCTCCCATTTACAACTCTGTGGGACATTTCAGTTGGTTGGTACTGTCAGCAGCTGAGAAAGATCTGCTGCATCTCACCTCAGACTTCTTTCATCTTCATGGTTGCAGCTAATACACACTTTTGTGCCTGTATAACTCACTGAGAATTTGATTAACAGATGACATACTTTGCTGCCAGTCCATCAGAAACAAAAATACAGATGTTACCAGTGTACTTATTTCTTGTCTCTGTGACAGTGAATACCTGGGCTATGCTGAAGCCCACACACTGCTTAATTCTTTTACCTACCTGCCTTAAGACCTGTCTCTACTCTGAAAAGACAGCTCAGAGGAGGGAGAGAAGACACAAATTGTCCTTCTGCCTGCTCAAGCCCAGCAAGCCTTGTCCTCTGGCGAGGAATACTTGAGAGGTACAAAGGTCTTCATTTAAACTCCTTTGAAATTACTGGTCTTAAAAGTTCATGAATTCAGTTCTTCTCACTTTGTTATTTATGTTATATTTTCCTTACTTCATAATTATGTTATGTGAACATAGAGAATTGTGGTTAAAAACATATCTTAAACACCAAAAATCAAATAAATGTCATCCAAGAAGGAAAGATCACAGCATTCAGCCAGGGCTGAATCATGTCCTCTTTCCCAGTTGCATTTTTAAGTCACCAACAAAATACTATGCTATTCATTAGTCAAATGGCTTATCTTTTTCTAGGAAGGCAATGCAGGAAAATGTTTCTTCCTTTTCCAAATTACAGAAGAAAAACATGCTGCCTTTATGCAAGCTGATTAGTAAAGTTTTGAGCTGCTACTGCTGAAAAGGGGTACTCCCAGTTTTGGCCGTATATATATATGTGTGTGTATATATAAATACATATATGTTTTATGTTCATTACCATTTAAACACACAAGTACAATACGCATTTCAAAACAAAATGCACCATCAAAGAACAATTTCCTGCCCATTGTGGAAGGTCTGTGAAGATAATGAAATAAACCCACTTGCAATTGTTTTTTGCAGCAAGTGCTGGTACATTTTTAAGCTACTGACAAGCCTGTTAAATAACTGGCCATCTTTTAAGCTCAGGCACCCTGGAGTGTAGGAGGCGAATAATTCTCAGGGGGGATTTAACACAGTTATGTAAAATAATCTGAAGCCATCCTGGTTGCTCCAGAAAGATTATAATTAAGCATGGGGTTGTTTTTTTAAATGTCTGCTATCATCAGTTGATTCTTCTTTGCAACAAAGCAAAACAAAAGTCTTTTTCGCATTTGTTTGAGAAGCAGTTTCTGTTCCTCTCCTGAAGAGGAAGATGATTCGGACATGTTGCTGAATGCTCTACTGTCAGTGTGGGTATTTATGTCACAGAATATCTTTTGAAAAGTAATTTTTAACATCTGATTAATCTTTCATTCCGTTTGAGCAGAGAAGCACCGTCACGCTGGGCTAGGTGCAGAGGGGTCTCAGCACTGACTAACCGGTGTCATCCTCTGTAAGCGCTTGCAAGCAAAATCCCTGGGGTTGGTGTTCAGCCTTGCCAGTCAGGAGCTTGGCAGCTGCTTAGCTTAAACTTGGGGGAACAGATTTTTTTCCATAGGAGCCCACGACAAGTAGATTTTACAGCAGTCCTCTGGCATCCTAACACGTACCTAGGATACACACAGAGAGCAGCCCATGTACCCTCATGTGCTCTGTCCCTGTGCAGGGTCAGGAGGGGACCCCCGGGACCAAGCTGAACCTTGTGCATTTTGTTACCTTCTGGTTTAACCCATTTCTCTCCTGTGTCCCCTCACTATGTGTCTTCTGCCTCCTTGTTCACTCCTGCCCTCCACATTACAAGATTTTTTATATCCTGGATAAAATAGCTTTTGAATTAACCTGGCCATGTCACGATTTAAAGAGAAAATCCATCTCCATGCCAGCTGGCTAGGCTGGGAGTTTGGCTATCTGTGCCATTGCATCAGCTGCCACTTGTGCCACACATCTGAGAAGAAAACCCTCAGCTTGTGTTTGATAAGCTCCTAGCCAAGGCAGATAAGCCACTGTGCTACTGATAGTCTCTCACAGCTGCATGGTTAAACCACAGTGGCCAGAGTGGAGGGAGAATTGTGGAATTCATTAACTGGTACCCAGTTTTTTTAATGATGCTGCTATTTTTAATTTCACTATAACTAAAGCAGAACTTCTCACAGATGACTGTGTTTAGGGTCGTTTGGATGCCCTGCAATATGTTCACATATTTTCCACTGCTGAATGAAAAGAAGAAAATGAATGTGATACTTGTTGTAGGTGTCTGTCTTGCTTGCGGATGGTCTAGATTTCTGCACAGCTCCTTCTCTGTTACTTGGGGCTTTCAGATTTCACTATTGATTAGAGTGGTTGCTTTTCTAATTAAAAGAATTCCCAAGTCTAACTATTGACTTGGACAGTAAATGTGCCGGGTTATTAAAGATAAGAGGCTTTAGTCAGAAAATATGGTACCCTCTCTCGCGAAAGAGGTCAGTGTAACTCGAGCAAAAGAGTGTCCTAAAAATCAGAAAACAAACAAAGGAAATGAGAAAGTAGGAGCCAGGCAAATGCTGCTTATGTAATCACAGCAAAGCAAGTAGGACAGAGGAGAGAGCAGGCAGCCAAGCTCGGCTTTCGCCTGCCTGCTGCTCAGGGCAAGGCACGACTGCACGTGTGGCTGGTGTTCCTTCTGCAGAAGGGGGCTGATCTCACCCAGAGAGCCTGCATGGCTAAACAGAAGGTGAAGCGACAGTGATGGGAAAGTGTCTCTTTTTGGGATGGGCTTTCACAGGCCTTCAGTGTACAGCTGCTTGTGGTAGGTCCAAGGGGTTTTGAAGGTACATTTCAACCCCTTCTGTTAAATATTCCTTCTCAGCTCTTGACACACCTCCCCAAAATATTACAACAGCACAACCATTTCTGGAAAACAGAATTTCCTGCAATGAGGTTGAAGTCATCGGGCAACCTCCCATACCTTGCCCAACAAACTGCCACAGCAAGAGAAGTTGTGTGCAATCTCCATGCCTCTGAGTCAAAGTCTTTGAAGGAGCCTTTCTCCCTCCACTGTTTCTAGAAACAAGTCAGCACAATTAACTGGGAGTAATCATTGAGTTCTTAAATAATTCCGTTTGGTAGAGATGAATCCTGCCCTGGGGAGCCTGAATTCCTTGAGGTAATGCATGATTACCCTTGTTGGAAGTTATTCACACCTCTGGGCATAGGTCTTGTATGTGGTTCTCAGTGCGTTGGGATAGTTACAGGACTTGCAACATTTTATTTGTATACTCACATCCATCACCTGGGGACATGAAATTCCTGCTTATAGGGGTCAATAGACAGGTATTTGCTGCTGGGCAAACAGAAATGAGTGCAGTCAGCAGTGATGATTCTAAGACCCAGCCTTGGCACTGAGGGTGTGATTTGTGGCTCTGCTTGGTCTCAGGCACACAGAGGCACTGGGCCCTTTTGATGCTGAGCAAACACAGAAGAGAGCAGCACCCAGGGCCCACAGGAGTGTCGAGCGTAGGATGGTGCTGAAGGCAGTGGTGGATCCAGCAAGCAATAGGAGAAAGGCAGGATGACCAGGAGGCTTTGCCAGGGTGGCTCTGAAGGGTGTCTGAGCCTTTGTGATGCAGCTGCTTCTGAAATACTCTCTTTCACAGTGACAGCAGGGTCGCAAACAGTAAGGTTTTGGCAAACACACACCCATACATGGAAGAACCAAATGTGGTTTTGGTCCTGCTCTCTTCACATCATTAACTGGTCTTTCTTTCTATTCTCCACTTCAAATTTTTCAATTTTTCTATGCTTTTAGAGAGCTTTACCTTACATCAGATGACTTTTTCCACTTCCTTGTATAAATTTTACTCGTCTCCAGTCCTGAAGTATTTATAGCTCAATGGCACACATAACCATTGGGCATACAGTAATTTCTCTTTGAATACTTTCCATATCTCTCCTGTGTGCTTTTCCACCCACACATGTTCCATTGCCTTATCCCAAAGGATGTCTTTATTCCTCCTTTATGCTTTTGGTGTCTCTATTGTTTTTTTCATGTCTTTCTTCTTGATGGGTTGGGTGTTTTTGCACATCACACAGCTTGAAAAAAAATTTCCCTTCAGATTCTTTCATTGAACCAAATCTTACTCATCTGATATGCACACAGACTGAAATTCAATCCTGAGTAAAAGAGCAACCTAGCTGCTGCAGAGAACCTATTTTTGAAGAATTTTTGGGACAAAGGCCTCAGATCGGGCTCCGCACAGGGAGTAACTTCACCCACAAAAGAGTCCCACTGGCCACAGAACAGTTGTGACCTTGAGGGTTGTAATTGTACCTCGATTTTCTTGTTAGCATTTTCTTTCCTATGGTATTTTTGCACCAAAGAAGAAAAATGAATGTTTTTTGTGTGTTTTTTTTAATGTTGACAAATTTTTTCTGATGAGAAAGCAAGTATAATGGTGATTCAAATTGTGCGGTGATTTTTTTCTTGTTTTTATTTATCCTTGTGAGGTAATACATAGGGAATAGCTGCCTATGGCAAGCACGTGGGTGTGGGCTGGTAGAGAATCATGCATCAAAAGACACAGATAGGAAGGCAGGCTCACAGGATTTAAAGTAATGACTCTGGACGAGACTTTAAGAGTCACAGTTAAATAGTCACAGTGCATTAGTTAGAAGGACTACAGTCAGGGATATTAAGTGATATTACTTCTGTTCATACAAGCCTTCCTTTAATTCAAGAAGGAGAATGAAAGTCTGCAGAGGAACAAGAGTGACAGAGGGATTAGAAAATGCGTAAGTTGGTAAAGTGTCCACAACTTCCACCAGCTGTGCAACTGCAGTCTGGAAAGTGCTAATATTCCCTACAAGGAACATTTCTGAGTAGGGAGTCCTCCTGTTTAGCACATAAAGGCATTCTGAGAGTCAGCATCTGGAAGTTGGAGTTCTCAAATCAATTCAATTTGCACAGATCATTGTGGCTCATCAGAGATCAGATGCTCCCTTGCAGGGCAGTTCCAGGTGCAGACAGGCTTTTTAATGTGTTGGTGGCCAGCTCAAATGTGCCCCAGCCAGGGACACTGGCAGCACCTCCTCAGGTACCTCCACATAGGGACAACTTAGAGTGGCCAGCAGTCACGGGCCACACAAGCGTATCTAATGCTCTGTGTGGGCTCGAGCACCAGTTCAGGAGGAGGTACTGCAGACGTTATATGTGCTGCATCAATGCCCAGAGCCCTGATGAGATGGCCAAGACAGATTTAGCTTATAAGAGCAATATTCTCTTTATAAAGAAATGCCGCAAGAAATATAACACTCTTTGGCCTGATTTTTCAAAGATAAAGAGTGCCAAGAATGAGTTGGAATTTCCTTAGCATTTCTGAAAATCAAGCCATAACTAATTAACCCCTGCATGCAAATGGCCTTAATTATTTTTTTCCACTTGATTTAAAAGAGGAAAAGAGAAACTTTAGACTTCTCAAAACTTTGCAGCAAGTTTGTGGCATGGTCAGAATTTGGAAGATCCTGAATTATCGCCCAATCACTACTTCTTCCCCCTTTCTAATTGACTGAGCTTTTACCATCACCAGTGCAACCTATTGTATAGCATAGACCATATAAGCTACAGGACAAACTCCAGGAATACCCCTGACTGCATTCCCATTCAGAGCTGGGATATTCCAGCCAGGAGCACATCCTGCCTTTAATTACACTGAAGAGGTCTTGGTGATTTGGTGTCCTACATCAGTATTAGGAAGCTTGGGCATTGAATTGCTATAAATCAGGAGCTTCACTGCTCTCACAACAAGCCCAGTGGGAGCCTGACTTTCTCAAAGAGCTTAATTAAAGAGTGCTTATTGTCAGCTCACCCCTGTAGCCCATTAGAGTCCACAGAGATTTCTGTTCTCCAACATCATTGCGAAAAGTGGGACAGTTCTTGCTTCTGAGGAAGCTCTGTGTTCATAATCACTTCCTCACATGTCGATACGGTCCTGGTGATCTTACAGTCATGTTGCAATTAATTGGTGATAGGTGCGAACAGGGTATATCTGAATTACTGTTTATGGAGATCCTATTGGCCAGACAGTTATTCAACAGAGTCATCATTTTCCTCCTAGCTAGTATTTTCTCTGGCTGTATCTCAGTGTGCTTGAAAAAGCAAAAGTAATGTGTGACATTTTCAAAAAAACAACAGTTTTCCTTCCTCGGAAGCACATACAACCCTGCCCTCTGAAGGACGCAGCCCCTTGTGATTTACAGAGAGAACCCAAGTTCCCCTGTCATTAAGGCCCTTCAAAACATTACTCACTTTTGCCTTGAAATCCATGTCGTGGTAGAGTTGCACTGTAGTTAAATGAATTATTCAAACTAACCTCTGCTGCTTGGTAGGACCAGCTTCAGTTTTTTCTCTGCATAGGGCTGGTGTACTTGGGCCCCCATCAGTCTCACCCGCCTTCAACAGGCCATTTGTGTGCACTTTATTGTTGAAAAAGCAGCTGCCATCAGACATCAGGATGCAGGATCGAACAGTCAGGGGAATGGGTGAGAAGAGAGGGGTCATGTTACACCACGCATGGTGCAAGGCCTCTTGTGGGTCAGTTCCTTCCTGGGCTGGTCCCACCCGCTTCCCAAGCTGAAGCCATCAGGTCCAGTCATCACCATGTGTGTCCCAGGAGTGCTGAGAAAGAGTTTTTTAATTTGATTCAGAATGGACACTTCCCCCCATTGCATAGGCATACACAGCCACCTCCCTGCATGCTGGGCTTGGGCAGTGTTGCAGCCAGGCAACCCAGGGATTGCACAACTTCTGGCTCTGCTGGCTAACCCACATCCCAAAGGAGCTGAGAGGACACATTGATTCAGGTTTGTCCATTACTATTTCCCAATGCATTTATGGAGCCATCCTACCTCCAAATTTCAGCCTGGAGAGGTCAGAGATATTTGAAGGCTTCAAAAGAAATTTTGGACAGCAAAAAATGAGAGGAAATCTCATGGATCTAGACTTTGCAAGTTGTTCTTAGAACTTTCACATCCCTTATGATTGCAGCTATAAATCGATCTAGTATTAAACTCTGGCCAACTAAATGTGCCACCAAGATTAAGGAGCAAAGTGTAGGCTGTCATCCTGCCAGTGGCTGTTCCCAGTGCAAAACTGACTTTAACAGAGCCATCTGAGAGACAGGAAGTTTTGTGCCTTGATACCACAAGGAAAAGACTCCTGACTTATGTTCTTCGTTATTACAGTAGTGTTTCAAACTTGCTGAGCTCTTGTGTCCTTCACTCTGTGCTAAGCAATTCCTAAAGTGTTTTCATTATATTGTGTCATCCTTGTCTTCCTGATGTCTGCTTCCCCACCCAGGAAGTGTTTACAGAATCCTCATGGAGGACAGGAGTTTATCCTAGAGAGTAAGTGGCCCTGGGAGGGAAGTTTTGCCTGTCAGCAAGTGATATATTGTAATATGTAAAGCTGGCAGCCACTTGCTTATGGCTCACGGCTCATGTGGTGGTTTGTCCACAGTCCCTCACCCTGCTCCTTCATCGTGATGTCTTCTGTGCAGATATAGATCTGTCCAAACACAAACTCTTCGACTGCATTTTGGCAGAGGTGAAGCACTGCAAACCCCACCTGCACAACATGCCTTAAATGCCTGCAAAAGCAAGTGACTTTCTGGCATGAAGCAAACCCTTTCCTTCCCTGGCGCTCTGCATGCGGCAGATGCTGTGCCACAGGCCTCAGCTGCAGCTGCAACGAGCCAGGTTTGGGAACCAGCTCAGGGGATGGAGCAAGGGACGTGCCACCCCTGGGCAGGGACACCTGCCTGTGGCAGAGGCAGAGCCTGAGCAGGGACGCCCAGGGAGGCAGGATTTCCCCATGCAGCACAATCATTTTTCTCAGTGGAACTGGGGAGCAAGTTTGGCTCATCGGGCACATGGAGATGGAGATCCCCAGAGCCCCGGCAAAGGGCAAGGAAATGCAGCTCCAGTCCTCCTGGCATGAAAGTGGTCTGGTTTTGCAAAAGAGGTGGGGTCCTGGCTTTGGAGAAGGGATGTTAAGCAGCAGAAGTTCCTGAACGGGGTCTGGTGGAGTAGCCCCAGGGATGGTACCCAGGGACTGAAGGGAGCATCTTCTGAGCAACACATGTAATGAGTGATGAAAATATAATTGCCAGCTCACTTGGGCACAATAATATATTTAGATAAAGCGCCAGCCAAACCAAACCAGCCCATTTTATCAGGCCAAACCTCACCCTATTCTCTGTTATCAGAGGAAAGGATGTTCCCCTGCTTACTTTTTAAATGTTCAGTGGGCTTATTCTCTGCCAGATCCTAGAGTTCTGACTTGCCATAGTACTGCCCGCTCCATGGCATTTTTGTATTGGGTCTATTCATTTTATTCTGTAATGGAGTCACCAAGTAACAAGAAAATCTGTGTTCTGTTCTGAACATATGCTATGCTTCCCAGAGAGGTTGTGGAGTCTCCTTCTCTGGCAATATTCAAAACTCTCCTGGATGCAACCCTGTGCAAACTGCTGTGAGTGAACCTCCTTTAGCAGGGGAGTTGGACTCTATGATCTCCAAAGGTCCCTTTCTCCCCAGCCATTCCATGGTTCTGTGATGTACTCTGCTCTAGTATCCTCTGCACTTTGTAATTTTCATCAGATGAATTTAGGACTCAGCTTGTCCTTTTGGGGAAGTATAGGGACAGGCTGCTCAAGACTGTCTGCATTAGACTTCTCAAACTCAGCCAGTTTTGTCCCATATTGAAGGATATTGATTAATTTTGATGGTGCCTGAAATATGTTCCTGCATTAGCAATGATCTACATACTTTGCAAACTTGTGGTGCTGTAGCAACACCTGGAAGTGTGTTCTTAAGGAAAACCCTCCATTTGGCACGGTGGTAGCAGCGAGCAGCAGTAGTGTGGTACCTGGGAAGCGATGTAAGGAGTCGATGGGCACACACCAATGTCCTAGCAGCACTGATGGCAACACTCTGCATGAGTGTACCTGCTGGTATGAGCCTTGGGGGCCTCTGCCTTCCCTCCTCAGGATGGGTCTTCTAAAACCTCCAGAGATCTTTCTTTTACATGCAATTTTTCACACACTTGCCTACTTCCTTCAAATGAAACAATCAACCCTCTGAAGTTTTATGTATCGCCTTTCACTGAAAATTAGCACCTGATAATTTTCACTGAAAATTCTACCTGATTAACTAATTGAGCAAGTTTCAAACTCCTGGAGTTTAGCTGTTCCTTTCCCCCCAAAAGGGTTAACACTGAAAGCTCTGCTTCATTTATTAACCATCGAACCAGAAATTAAGATTTAAAAGTTTGAGTACACTACATGTCATGGTACTTCCTATGAATGCACACTCAAAGCTACTCCTTCGTCCCCACTTTAACCAGATTATCTATGAGAGTAAGTAGGATAAAATTTTCCTCCTTATTTACTAAAATAATGCTGGCAAGGAAAATATATTTTGCATGATCACTTCTCAGTCTGAAACACTTCTAGGCTAAATATATTCATCTAAGATATGTGCTTTGGGCATCTGTTTTCAAGCTGCATTCTCCCTGCAAGCAGCACAGAAGATGCTGTTCTTTGCCATCACTGTGTGCAGTGTAGGTAGGTCTAAGAAGAGAATTCTGCCTGAAGATTTCTGTTGTCTTTTTGTTCATTCAGAGGATATAGCTCTACTTACTCCCATTTTAAATTGCACATAAAATGCAGTCATACACCTGGCTGAAAACCTTGGTTATACATTCCAAGCTAATCTTAAAATACAACTCAGGCCCTGCAGTCCCGAAAAAATAAAATCCAGTGCTCCAACAGGCAGGGGAGCCTGAGAGAGAAAGTTCCTTCACAGCACACAGTATCTCTCCCAGAAGAGAAGTGATATTCACAAATGCTTATTTCCCTTTAAAATTCTGCCCATTTTATGTTTTATGAGGACACAGAAGCAAAGGTCCCTTATATTATCATTCTGAGAGGATTTTAAGAAAATGCAATTAAGTTCTCTCCCCACCAGACTTCATGAAAGAAGAGACACCTCACCCTCTGGGAAGTGTAAGCAATACCATTTTTGTAGTAAAAAATACTGCCTGGTTGTTCAGCCTTATTTTTACAAGTGTCAGACTATGCAAAGTTCATCCTTACTGAGCCACAGTGCATATTATTCCAAAACACTCTCCAAGGCAACTCTTTTCAGCTTTAGAGGTCATGTTTAAATGAGCCACCATGACGAGGCTGAGTCCCACCCAGGCAGTTTTGTTCTATGAAAAAGTCAGTGTTTGTTTCTAGCATTTGCATCTGGGCTCTTGTTTGTCAGGTCAAGCAAAATTCTCATTTGCTTACACTGGTCTGAATGAGGAAAGGTCACGATACAGAAACATTAAGTCATAGGATCATTGAATCACAGAATCGTTTGGGTTGGAGAAGACTTTTAAAGGTCATCTGGTCCAACCTCCTGCACTGAGCAGGGACATCTCCAACTAGATCAGTTTGCTCAGAGCCCTGTCCAACCTGACCCTGAATGTTCCTGGGAACAGGGCATCCACCACCTCTCTGGGAAACCTGTCTATTTCATTGCCCTTTTTTTTAAAAACGTGTAGCCTAAATCAATGCTTTTTTAGTTTAAAGCCCTTACCCCTTGTTCCATCACAACAGGCCCTGCTAAAAAGGGCCATTCCTTTGTAGCTGTGAACAGCAGAAAAGCTCCATGAAGGAGGAAATTATTCTTCCAAGGATGACAAATAAGCACTATCTGGGATGCCTCAGCTCTGCCAATCAGCCTCTGGATGAAGAGTGTGTCCTGTGGATATCCACATTTCCAGCACCCACTACACAGGATGCAAATGCTTTTGCATCTTATTTCTGTTTACTGTGCAGTGTGTCAATGCTGCAGCCACTGTGGGCAGGGGAAGCTGCACATCAAAACTGCCCCTTTACCAGGAGCAATGCAAGCTTTCCTCTGCCCAGTCAAAGCAGGGGTTTGAAGTCCACTCTCTAGATGACTCGGTAGAGGAAAGACCCACTTTTAAAAGAATGGGCTCCACCTTCTGATCCAGAAAATCAGCCCAGCAAAAAGCAAACAGACCATCTTTCATTCTTTTTATAATTAATTGATGGGCAGAAGCCAGTACACTAAGGTCTCTGGGTCTAGAAATCAATAAAACAATAAAAAGCAAGATATTGTCACAGAGAGCAGAAGTTCTCTCAGCTCCCTCTCTTCCTCAACCTATCAGCACAACCTTAGACTTATCTGGGTTGGGTCACAGCCAGCTTGCCCTCGTTCAAGCCCTGATCCTGGCAAGACAGTAGGTAAGCCGATCAACTGCTCCAGCCAGCTCCAGCAGCCGAGACCTGAAATAGAAACATGCAGCTGAACGTTGGCCTTGCACACGGAGATCTCCAGGCCTTCATGGAGGGAGGAGGAGGAGGTGTTCCTCAGAGATCATTTCACTTCTCCCTGGCCCCTGTGTGTTTTGATCACTGATAACAAAAGCACCTGCTGTTCACGTGGACAATGGATTTTGCTTGTGACTAGCAGGAAATTACAAAGCCAATTGGTTCAGCACCTCAAACTGTAAGTCCTTCTTTTAGAGAAAACCTGTTGAAAAGTTGAGGTTTGCCCATCTTCACCACTAGCTGTAACTCTAATCTCTATGAAGATTAAAAAAAACCAAACCCAAAGCCGTAGTCTCACAGTCACTAATCTGTGATGAAAGCTGCTTTTCAAAGAGGACTGATCTGACTTCTGTGAAATGAAGAAATGCTCTCCTAGCTCTTAGGGGCTGTGATGGAACCTTGAGACAGGTGATGAGAAGTGCAGGAGCTGCAGGAGCTGCATGAGACCATGTGCTGCATCTTCCCACCAGGAGGGCCAGAGCTGTGGGCCTGGATGAATCAGGAGGGCTTTTGCTCCAGTCCAGGCACCAGGAGTGAGTCCCAGGCATAAACAGGCAGGAAGTGAAAAGCTTGGGCTTAATCATAGCTGAGAAAAACTCCTTGCTCCCTCCTAACATAAAGATCATGTTTTTAATCACTGTTCTCCTTTAATCCCGTCACTGAGGCCCCTGGGCTCTCAGCACCATCACCAAATGCATCAAGCAGCGACTGCAGTGCCCATGCAGGACCCACCTGGGAGCACCCAGAACAGCGGGGTGGTGAGACACAGAGTGTGCTTGCCGAGGCTTTATGAAAGGCACACGCAACAGGAACAGCCTGTTCCTTTCTCACCTTTAGAGGTGAAAGTGTAACCTGCCCCCTAGAATGAAATACTGATTTTCAGTGAAAAAAATCACTGGGGCTTCTTATCACTTTAAGTATTTCAACCTGTCTGCAGCTTTTTCTACTAGTTCTCATACCTCAACCGTTCTTAAGAGGCTTCTTCAATCTGATAAGACTTTGTTCACAAGAAGCTATATATTTATTTACTGAGGAGAAGACAGCCAGAGGGGTTTCTGAGCAGATACAAATGCATGAACAGTTAGGCAGAGGCTCTGAGAACAGCTTGTGTAACAGCATGACTGATGGGCAGGTAACATTTAGTCAGCCACCTGCTTGGGGAGCTGGGATGGAGAACACTTCACCCAGCACTTTCTGAGGCATGGAAATCACCCAGGCTGCTCCTGCCAGGGTTTATGGGTGCCCAAAAGCACTTCTCCAGTCATCTCTTCTCTTTAGTGCAAAACTGGCCTGTCCAGGGAATATAAATTGAAGAAAATACACGGAGTTGGTGGGCAGCCGTTATGTTAAAGTGCTCAGCGTGGAGATGGAAAAAACCCAACCCTTCAATCTGAACAAAGGCCTGAAGTCACTGTTAATTCTTTGCAAAATTTACCACCCACACAAGCAGGAAGGGTTAAAGACACCAAACAGGCAAAACTCTCTTGGACATCAAGGCCACCATAATCAACTGAAATATCCAGGTGATTTATGTGGTCCTGTTACTCATTCAGGGCTGCACATGAGCAGTGTTTCCTCAGATGCTGTTAAAGGATATGTTGGCTCCTTGCAGTACATATTGGAGTCCACATCCTAAGAAACAATTTAAAGTAAAATACAAAAAAAAAAAAAAATTGGAAAGGAAACTATTGCCTCCATATGCGAATGGAAATTAATTTAATTATGAAACGTAACTTCTATGCAGCACTGCCAAAAGGGCAAACAACTGAGAACTTAACTAAAAGGAGAAAATTGTCAGTCTTTCAGCGCATAACCATTTTGATCTGAACAGCAATAATTATGGAAATGGGCAGAAGACTGTTTCACTGATGATAAATCTACAACATGTCAAGCAATATTTGAAGATTCATATTTAATTACTGTGACTACGCAAATTAAACAGTGGAAAAAAGTTGTCAATGCTGTTTTTTAAAGTAGGGAAATAGATCCAAAGCCAAAAGCAACATCGTTAACGTCGGTAACTCAAAGAGAGCGAGTTTCCCTCTAGGCTAAACCTTGTGATAAAGGAGAGATGTCACTTATTATGCACTTTTGAACATGTCTGGCAAGGTTAAGAGGTAAATAGCCAGAATAATTATTGTCTGGGTTGGTAATGGTTTTCTCAGTCACATATTTACTCCAAGCATATTCTTGGTGTTCCAGGTTACTCAAACTCTTGATCACAATTTGTTGGGGTTTTTTTTCCCCCCTCCAGAAATTACTTTAAGGCAAATAATTTTGGAAAACTCCATGCTCCGCTAGTGGACCAGGCATGGCAAGGCTTCAATGAGTTCTTAGGATAAAGTAAGTGCAACCTGGCCACCCACACTGGTGGCGTTTGCTCGCCCTGTGTCACCGGCTGTGCCTGTTGGGGAGCAGCACGAGGTCTGGCGTGAGGAAGCCCGTCTGCAAAGGGCAGTGTGGGCTTGCAGGGTGCTTGGAGCCGCAGGTTGACCAGGATGAACACAGCAAAGACAGCGTGTGCTTTGTTTTAGTGTGCACGGCTCTGATCAGCAGCAGCATGCACAGCTCCGCTGTGTGAATGGGGAAAGATGCTTTCAGAAGCATCTTCTGGAACAAAATGCTACAAGGAGCTCAATCCTTTCCCTGCAGTGGTCTGGCTGGCACAGGGAGTGCCCTCCATGCCCAGACTGCCTTCGGTGTCCAGCAGTCATGCAGCCACCCAGGTGCACCCCAAACCAGGGGTCAAGGACATCACTGTGGCATGTTGTTCCTGTCTGATCACAGGTACAGATGCACTGGGCTCACTGAAGTTTTCTCCAGCAGCTGTTCTGCCCTGATGGTGCAGATTTTGGCTGCAGAGAGCCATGCTCCTATTACTGGCCCAAGTGATGTGGGTGCAAACACCAGTCCTGATCCTGCTGTTCTGTGGGGACTCATGTGAATTTTTTTTTGCCTGAATTGCTCATCTGTAAAATAAACAGATTTTTTTGTAGAGATTACCTTTGCAAAGTGCTTTCAGATGTATTACCAAAAGGAGTATGTAGGAACCAAGTAATAAATAATATTAGACACAAGAAAATATGCCGTGGTAAAGTGCAGAAGAATTAACCACTGTGCCTGAAAAACACACACTGAATTGCTCTCAAGGCCACAGAATTTTGTAGGATGTATGAATGGGAGCGGTTCCTTTGGAAGATGCTCTGTGTGAAGTGGATTATGTGCCACACTCTGCTGCAGTTGTCATGGCAAGTATTCATATTTCCCATGGCAACAGAACCATCAACTTTTTATGCAGTAAATAACTGCGTAAAAAGCTACATTTAGTGACCAGGGCGCAAGTTAATTCTCTCACCAACATCCTTAACTTCAGCCCTCATATGGAGATGAAACACTCCACTGAAAAGCAAGTGTTTCCTTCGGCTTGTGACAGGTTTCCTCTTCATAGTTTCATTATGATTCACCCACCAGTTGCTGTGCTAGTGACACTATCTGTGCCGGGTATGTGGTACTGCATGGTGTCTGAATTCACTGAAGGAGATGATGACAGGGCAGCAAACCCCCAGTGAGTGCTGCTTTTGTAGAGCTCTGTGCGAGTGCTGCCTAATGCAGGTCACACGAAGCGCTGCCACTGAAAGGACTGAAGCTCTAGAAGAAACAATGCACTTTTAAAAATTTATTTTTGGAGTCTCTTGCTGGTGTTTTTACTCAGCTGAAATGACTTATTCTGCAAACTAGCACCACCACCAGGGTTAAGGGCAGGCATATGTATTAAATGGACAAGGGAAGGATGAAAACTCAGGGAAACTAGATGCCACTATGACAGCAATGATAGTCCAAAAAGCCTTTTTCTTTATTGAAATGAAATTTGTTGTAAGCTGGCATTTTCCTGAAAGTGGTTTGCAGTGCTCTGAGAACCCTCAGGCTCTGTTCTGCAGAACTATATTGTTTGCATACTGTGCTGAAATTAAAAAAACCCCAAAACCTACCCAAAAAGCCCCCAAAAAGCCAACAAGCAAACAAATAAACAACAAAAAAAATCAGACCAAACAAACAAACAAAACAATACAAACCCAAAATCTAAAAAAACCAGATCCACACTGCAAACCTCATCTGGCTCATCTGACTGCCTGCAAATATGCTGGGAAGGTGCCACTTGACCTGACAGACAAGATGGATGCTGTCCTGGAATAAGAAGTGAGAGGGGATTTTTTAATGAGGAGAGAACTAGAAATTGTTTCTAAGACAGTCAGGGGTGCAATAAAGGTCTCAGGATGAGAAGCATGGCAGTACATAACTTCCCTCATGATCACCACCACATCTGGGCCAAGTAAAGAGCCAAGTCCAAAGACCAAGAATGCAATCAATTTTTCACAGGTCTTACTTCTGCAAAACACTTCCTGAGTTTCATCATGAACTCATGTTCACTAGATAGCTTCCCTCTCCAATCCCAGTCTCTCATTCACAAGCCCTGACCAAAACTGATCTTGATATTCCCATTTAGATGAGAAAATTCCAACTGTCTCATATACTCATTTTCTATAGACAAACAAAAATGCCATCACTTAGAGCTGCATAACGAACCTGATTTCCCCAGGTTAGTCAGAGGTTCATTTCCTCTTATTAGGGATGACTTTTTGCAACAGTGCTTGTAGACAAAATCTGTCACATAATACTAGTTTCCAGTACCATAATCAATTCACTGATGGTGTTCAGCACCTCCCTTGTGCCCAGAAAAACCATGTGCTTTTCTGTGAGTAGAGAGTGCAGTAACATCCCACGCAGTTATGAATTTTTTTTTGCACATTTCAGTATAATTTTGTGGTAAAACACAGTGATAAAATCTCATAGACTTGCAATTTAACTTGCTTTTGTTTAGATATGAGCAGAGTGGCACAGCCTCAGCAAAAGGTGAGGTTTTCAGTCCATCCTGCTCCCTGGGCAAAATCTCTGTTGAATATCAGTCCATCTGTTTTATGCATTCAGGAAATTATTTCGAAAGTTTCAGTGTTTTTAAAGAAAGGCAGAAGGAAAACAGAGGAAATTACCAAAGAACCCTGTTGACTTTGGTGCACCTGGGATGAAGGACATACATTTTCTTTTCTGTGTATCCTAAAAGACCATTAAGGAAGGTGTTTGGAGAGCTCTGCCGTGGGGCTTGTGCTCCAGGCTTCTGTCCTTTCCAGTGTCTGGGTTGTGTTGTCAGTGGTCCCTTGAGACCATCAGGCTGCTTAGTTCTTCTAAAGAACCACTGGCATGGTTTATGCTTAAAAAGCCACTGCTTGGTATTTATAATCTGTCAAACTGTGCCTGGCCTTTCCATAGTGGCTGTTTGAGGTGAGCAAGTTAGCACGGTATCAGCTCCATACACAGATATATTTGTACTGTTTTTTCAGTGTTTGCCAATCAGGGTGTGGTAGAAGTATCAACCCCACTGTCTTCTCCACACAAATGCCCTGTCTGCTTTCTGCTGCATCCTTATCCATCTTCAATAGTCCTGATTTAAATGTCTTCTTGTGCAGAGCTGGGAAAGGGCCGCACAGGTCACTTGGTCATGAAAAGGAAGATTTTGCTTTCCTTACAAAGTGAAATCAGCAGTAGCTTCTCTCAGCACCCCACTGCAGGTGGTTCTGAAGGGGGAAGGTTTTCCCACCAGCAAGGCTGCACAGGGGCAAGTGGGGCTGCTCGAACTGCCCGCAAGTCACAGCCACCCTAGTGCCACTTTCTGACCCAGTTACCCAGTTTTGGGAGGAGCTCAGGATACAGCTGGGGGCCCTTTGGCTGTAGCCAGTCCAGGCAGAAGAGAAGAGGAGAATGAGAGTAGCTGGGAGACAGGTGGGTGGTATGGAGAGAGGCAGCTCCTGCACCAGCACAGCCTTCCCAACAAGTGTGTCCTGTGTCACCTACACGTACAACCTGCGTGTCTGCTCACACCCTGGCTTGCAGTAGGAAGTCCAGGTGACAAGGGGAACTTCCCATCTGCCATGTGTGGCCGGAAGCCCATTGGGTTTTGTCTTGGAGTCAGCAGTTGCTGCTCTAATCCAAGATGTTGAAAACTGTAAGATGATAATGTTACCTTTGCATGTGCCCCAAAAAAAGGCCCAAGAGGGAAAGTCAAAGCCTTCAGTGCAAGGAATAGTTGACCTGCACAATTCCCAGCTGCTGTGTATGGGATCAAGTAACTAAGAATGGACAAGTACCAGAGAGAAGCTTTAAAGTGTTACCACCTCGTATGGATAAAGCTCAGCATTAGCATAAGTATTAATTGGAAATATCCATGTTTATCAATGTGAATTTAATGTGCTAAGTAGTAACCACTATTATTTATTAGGAAGGATGCACTTGCAGATGATGGACAGTAATTCTGCACTGACTTGTCTGTTCTTCCTCTGTGCTTCATCCAAGGGCAATACTGCAGCTGCTGCTGTTGCCTGGTGCTCCCTCTGCTCATTCGTCCTCTGCCTGCTGAATTCAGGGGGATTTGGGCCTTTAACATAATTATTATTAAGTTTCTATTTTATGTTCCTGTTCAAGAGGCCCCTTGGTAGCTGATTATACTAATCAGAGGTGACTTAACCCATATTTAAATGCAGCAGTCTGAATTTGTCTTCAGCACAGTCTCCAGAAGATATGAACCAAGCATCAAAGAAAATTAATTCATAGGTACATTATCCTGTGGGATCAAGCTAAAATGTGGTCAAAGAGCTTTAGCTTTAGCTTGTATGCTCTCATGTAAGGATATGGGCAGAAGAAGACAGCCATGCTCTTGTTTGTGCAAGCTTCCCCCCTCCCTTCTTTGAGCTAGACAGAATAACAGATCACAAGAATACTTATCAGAGAATATTTTACTGCAGTTAAGAGAGAACACTTTTTTCCTTTAGAAAAATAATAATTATTTTTGGAAGTACGATCAGCCACATGAAAAGTATTCTTTAATCTTTTTTTCTGGGCCAAAAATATGAGTTGGGCACTTCTCAGCTTTTCAAATAAATAGATTCATTTATCTGACCATGGTATTACTCCAGCACAAGGCAATATAGGGCCTTAAATGCACACAAAATTTGGGTACTACTGTTGCCTCTATAAGAACCATCTTAAACCATTTTCTACAAAATAAGGTCCTGGATGATGGAAATGAAAATATTCCAGTTGGTTCTCAAAAGCTTAGGTGGAATTTTGTCCTAAATGGTGATTAACTCATTTATGTATGTTCATAATCCTTTTAAGCAGTTGCATAAATATTCCAAGTGGCCCTTGAAGATGCTGGGTAGGACAGCGAGTAGCTCATTTCAGCCCACAGGAATGCAAGATCTTATGCTAAGGGGGAAATCCTGTACACACTGGAGTAAATGTGGTTTTTGTTCTGCCTTTAATGGCATTTCCGTTCCTTTTTCTGAACTTAATTGAGAATGAGATTTTACCCATCTCCTCACATGATTGTGGCTTAAACCTGAATTCTAGCTTTGAGCCTTTTTAAATGGGGAAAATTAAGGGGAAACTAAATAAGCCCAGAGAACAGATCCACCTCCAGATGGAGAAGGACTCTGGTAACTGCTGGGTGTTTCCTGAAGCAGACGTGTGCTCTCAGCAAACAGTCCCTGCAGTGCCAGCAGTGCTCCAGGCGCTGGGGAAGCAGCCACCTGCCTGCACTGCTCTTACAGGTGGGCAGCGCTGTCCCTGGCCAAAGGGCCCTTCCTTCTCCCACCCCAAACACACGGGATGTTTGGGATGAGGAGAAGGGCACAATACCATAGAAGGGAAAATGCACTGCTATTTTCAGGAACTTTCAGTGAAACTTCAGACTTCACAAAGATAAGGCTAGATAAGGAATTGCAGGAACAGAGTTCACACGGGCAAACTCTCGGGCAGTATATTTTTATGTTGCAAGTAAGTGAGACTAAAATATTCCATAAATTTTCACTATATTCTTTGCATTAAATCCAATAATTATTTACTCATCTCCCAGCTTTGATTTTGTGAAATAACCAATACCCTAATTCAGAGGCGAGAATTTAATCCATAGAAAATTCTGTCCTGGGAGAAGATCAAAGTGAGTCCCATGGTGTTAAGCACACACCTACAGCACTTGATCCTGAAAAAAAAATTAGGTGCATGTTTCAATCAGCCTATCCCTTCTTACTGGTTCCCACGCATTAACTGAAGCCTCTGTCGGAGCATTTTTGGTGCCAGGATCAAGGACCTGTGGAATGCCCACACTGGGAGAGCAGGGCTCTGAAAAGGTAGCAAGCAAACGGGCGAGAACCCCAGCAGGCTGCGATGGCAATGCCTCCTCATTCCTCTGCATCTACCAACGCTACAGGAAGAGATTGAAAGTCTCTTGGGCGACATAAATACGCACGATAAGCGCGTACAGAAAACACAAAGGTGAAATGGCCCTGCTTATCAGGCACAATTAAAATGAATAGAGGATGACTAATAAAGAGGCAGTTTAAAATCTTTACATGACACAGTGTCAAGGCAACAGTGTTGTGCAATAGCACTGACACAATTAACGCTGTGTCCCTGCCTTGGGCAGAGCTGGGAACGGGGTTCCCGCCGGCCTCGCCCGCACGCTCCCATGGCGAGCGCTGGGTGGGCTCTGCCGCTCCAGCTCTCCGCTCTTCGCCGCGTCCCAGAGCCACCGCGGAACCTGCGCGCAAACCGCCACTTCGGACCAAGGCAAGGGTGCTTTTTCCTCTTTGTCATCTCTGTTCCTCTCTTTCCTTTTCGTTTGCGTGATCCCAGCCTCACGGTTACTACTGTGTGAAAAGGGAGAAAGATCATGTTGAATTTCTGGGCACGTTCTGGAGGGAGACAAGGCTGAGGTGCCCGATCCTGAACCAGGGCTGGTTGTTGACTTAGCACTGAGCAATGCAAGCATTTCCTGGGTAGGAATTTTTGCAGTGTGTAATTTAAAAGCTAATTTGGACAACCCTTTGCTCGGGATGATAGATGGTGAATGGGAGTGTGATCTTCCAAAATACAGCCCAAGGTATCCTTCTAGTTCTTCATTTAATTATGTTGCTCCTGAGTGGTGCCTGTCAGGCTGCAGGATCTCCCAGTCCACTGGGCGAGTGCAGCAGGGACAGGCTGGGGTTTATATACGTATTTATAATGTGTATATACATGTATAGATGTATTTTTATATATACATAGATACAATATATGTATATATACTTCTATTCACACACAAGAACATATATAAAAATATACGCAAGAATACAAGTAAGAACAACAAAGAAAAATTTTTTCTTTGATGTTCTTATTTTTTGGCCAAAACCAGCTATCTCTTGGTTTTATTGCTGCTGGCATGTCTTCGCAATGCAGCACTGTCAAAAACTAACAATATAAACAAATTTGAGGCTATGCCAACCATCTCTGAGTGCAGCCAAAGCTGCCCAATGCCACAACTTGCTGAACAATGTGTGAATTTTGCAGTGGAAGAAATGTCTGTTTCTCTGTTCTTTCTTAACTTTTGCAAAGATCTTGGCGGAAAGTGTGTTATTCTAAATGAGATAATTAAAGTAATTGATATGAAAACTCCTTCACCATTGCTGCAGGAGGAGGGGCCCCTGTATTTGACCAGCCTGCTGGCTCTACCTGCCAGGGGCTGCAGGGGAGTTGATTGGAACACTTCAAATAAAACATGATTTCTGGTCAGCGAATAATGTTTTTTATGAGGTAAAGTGGTATTTCTGAACAGTTTGCTTTATTAGAAGGCAGCGTTGATGCTGTTTCCTGTGCCTGCCAGGCTTGTGGGATGGGGGGTGGCCGTGGAAGTGTCCCAGTAGTGCCAGCACCTCTGGCCAGCTGCCAGCAAAACTCAGGGCAATGGCTGTGGCACTTGTACCTTGAGGGGAAACCTACCACAGCCTCTTTGGGGCCACATACTGCCTGCCTGTGCTTCCCACCCATCCGTCTGTGGGTGCTTAAAGTGCCTCCGTCACAGAGTTCGATGTTCTCATCATTCTCCATCTACTTCCCCAAATGTGTATCTGCATGCCCATGCAGGGAGGCAGTGACAGTCCCCCGGTGATGGTCCCTGCTGTGACAGGGCTGCACTGCAGGCTGCAGAGACACGCTTTAACCCGAGTAAAAGTGGAGAGAAACGCTGCATTTGATACCTATTTGTATCTCGCCTGAAAGTGAGCAGGAAGGATTTTTACCACATGAATGAGGGAAGGGTTGCTGTGTTCCGCATGACGAGGCCGCGTGCCTCAAAAACCGACTCTAAGTGAGAAAAACAGATTTGCCACTTGTGGCAGGCAGCACAACCAAGCTATTTTCTTTGCCTCTGATAAGAAAGTAAGTAAGAAATATTAACTGTGTGCAAAGGTGCTCTTTTACTTGTCCTTATCAATAACAGCTGATGTTCCTCAGGGTTATTGCTGTAACAACGTCACTTCCCCTTCCTCACTGGCATCAGGTTTCTATTAAAAACCTCATAGCAGTCTTTTGCCCACTGTCCCGTTTGTGGTTCTGCTTTTGTCCCCCGTGCTGTGCTTTGGGACACTGGCACGTGTGGAGATGGGGCTGTGCAGGCTGCCTGCGTGCCTGCCCCTTTCCTCCAGCAGAACGAGGGCTGGGAGAGGAACAGGAATTTTGGCTGAGCAAACAAAGCCAGCGGTGAGGATGCCAGCTGTGGGAAAGGGCTGCTAGGCAGTAACATGCTCCCAGAAGGAGCAAATCTCCCAGCACTGCATAGGTTAAGGAGCAGCTTTCCAAGAGGAGTTGAAGTGGAGGGGGGAAAAAAACACCCCAAAAAATTAACTTGTTGGTAAGAGAGTGCACTCAGTTTTGTAAGCTGCTTGGAGCAGCCTGGGGCCGGAGTCAGGCACCAAGCGATGTTCCCCCAAACCATCCCAACTGTGGCATCAACCAGTGGCTTCCCACCGCAGCGCTGGTCCCCAACCGGCAGTGCCTTGAGAAGAGAGAGGAAGAGAATTCAGAACAGTCTTAATGCCCCAGCTTTGGTACCTACTGCTTCCAGATACAAGAGGAACATAAACCAAACTCTGGCGATGGGCAGGACCACACGGCACGACTGAGCAGCGGCCCCAGCCCGACCGTCCGGCGGCACCGCGGCAGCGCCGGCGGGACCCGCTGCTCCTGCCGCCGGCTGCGGCTCCGCGCCCGCAGCTGGGCACGGCTGTAGTCACGGCCAGGGGAAAGGAGCTGCCCGCTGTCCTTGCACAGGAGGGTAAATCGTTACAGTGGAGAAAGGGAATTAACAAAACCTCAAAAAACCTATGAGGAAGGAAGCGGCAAATGTTAAATGGGTGACTCACGGTACGGGATGACTAATCCCGTCAGGGCACAGCTCGTGCTGCGCGGGGAATCGGTGCCGCGCGCCTGGCGGGGAGCGCAGAATGGCTGCGGGGCCCGTCGGGGCAGCCGGGGCCGGGCCTCGCTCCGCTGCGCGCAGCGCCCGGCGAGAGCCGCTCACAGAGGGAGGACGGGCCGGTCCCGGCGGGACTCCGCTGCCGGGGCCACCCCGCGGCCGGTGCCCGCGGATCGGCGGCAGTGACCTACTTTCCGCCGGCTCCTCCCGGCGCACGGCACCGCCGCTGCCCGCGCCACCTGCCCGAGTTCCGCGCCCGCAGAGGTGCGCTGCCCCCTGCGCTGCTCCCTGCGCTG